>PVJO010016185.1:0-42687 GCA_004026905.1 Hystrix cristata | reverse complement strand
TATGTTTTTAAGAACTTGTCACATGATTTACCAGCCACGTCTGTGGGTTGCTCCAGGTGTGGCTCCTCAGACTGTAGTTGATTAGCCTATTTTAGAGGTCAAAGAGCTGAGAGAGGGTAAATACTCACAGCCTCAAGTCTGTAAGGGTGATACTTTGTCATTTAGGGACAGGGAGGCAATAAAATGGCCATTCAAAGTTCTGCAGTTTAAAGAGTGTGTGAAATATCAATACAAGTGACCACAGACCCATGTCATATGTGAGCTGGGAATATGGACTCAAATCTTTCCTTACCTTTTATAAAAGTAAACCCAAACCCAATAGAGGTGCTGGCAGTGTCTTGTACACAAACTTTTACCAAAGACCGCACAACGTCTTCTTATTTCCAACCTTGTCCTTAACCATGAGCTTTCAACGCCAGAATGTGATATGCCGAGAACTGTGATGTGGATTCTGTTCCAATCAGTTTACTCTTTCAACCATTGAAAAACATTCACACAACGCTCTTGGGATGCTGCTGCCGAAGGTACCTGAGACACAGCTCTGTCCTCCAGTAGCTGGCAATATCTTTATGTATAATAAGGGGGAGAGTACTAAGGACCACACTGAAGGTGAGGAGTAAATTACAGGACGTATTAGAGAGAGGAAAGCAGGGCTTCTGAAAGCCCATATAGAAAGCTGGCTTCACTGGGAAGGAAGTAGGGTAGGGCAGAGATCAAGTCACAGACCTTAGATCAGTTAGACCTGTTTGAATTCTTCTTCTGTAATATCTGGATTATAGATTATTAGCTCCCTAAGCCTTTCTTCCTGCACATAATAGTAATGACTTCACTTTATTCTTTTGGGGATCACTTAAAGGACTCAAGGTGAGGCACAATGCAGAGTGATTGCCAGGAGGCAGCTGTTATTTTCGTCATTGTTTTTATGTAAGACTGCTCAAAGATTTGGAATACTTCTTATGCAGGGCAGAGAACTGGGTTCATGAGATTTCCCCTGCCAGTGTGGTGATGGATGTGCCCATACCAGCCTTTGAGCATTCACTGCGAGGTTTTCAGGAATCTGCAGACTATTCATTAAACAGAGCTGTCCTTGAAATAGGCCATGGTGGGAAGTTTCCTAGTATGAAAACCAGCAAATGCTACAAATCAGAACTCCCTGGTGCCCGTTTGATTTACTAGCATATTGTTGCAAGCAAATCTCAATTGGACAGGCCTGTGAGGCTGCAGGTAGGGGAGGCGCAGGACTGCAGCAGGGAGAGAGCCTCCTATGACACAGGTTTTTGAGCCCTGTCCTGAGGGAAGGAAACCAGGGTCAAAGGCGATGCCAGAATGAGAAGAAAAATGTGGCAGAGCAGAGTAAATCCTCCCTTAATTTAAGCAGGTAAGGTTTTTGAAAGCACTGTTCAAATGTAATATTTATTGGTGGATTCTGGAATTGAAAATCATAGCCCCAGAATGGCCCAAATGTTTGCTCCTTAGTAGCAGCTGTTTTTAATACAATTGGAAGAAATGGAACACATATGTAGTAATAATAATAATTATAAACACTCTTCTTTTGTTGCCTAGATCCCCGCTGTGCTCCAATAGCCTGAGTAGCCCTCCCATCCTGTCTGTTTTCTGAACCTCCATAGGAGGATCCTCAGTGGTTAGGATGCATTGAAAATTCTACCTGGTCCTTATTAGGGAGAAAGTATTCTTATGCCTCAACCGATCACTGTTGCTTGCACCGAAGCTTGTTCCTTCTTTCTGTGCCTCCACTAGGGAAAGAAGATAGGAAATAACTATTCCCCTCACTTATTTCATTATTGAAGTCAGGGATGCTGCATTTAGGGTTTCTCAAGTCCAGGTTATGTTGTCTTTTAAAATTTCTCTTTAGTATTGCTTTTATGAAATTTTCGTCTACCTAGATTTTTCTCTTATATTCTTTAAATATTTTCAGGATCTGTTTCTTCTCTGTTGATCCCTATCTTTCAGACTATAAAAGTACTTTTTTTTTTTTTATAACGAAGTCCCTAGTCCATGGCCATTGTTGTTGTCTACGCAGACAGTAGAGCCCCAACGGATAAATCAACACTCATCGATCTTCTCGTGCTACCTGTATCTATTTCTTGCCTGTTGTGTCTGTTTCTGAAGGAAACGACTGTCCCTTTCTGGTTAGGTGCTAGGCAGCTTATTTGTAGCAGCTTTACTTAAATGATCTGTTCAGTTTTGCGGCTTGTAGCTGTTGGCTTCTAAACCTTAGTGACCAGTGATACATGGAGTCATCAAAAATCTCTTAATATTCTTGCTGAGTAAACCTGGCACTCAAAAGTTTAGAGTTATTACTGGTTGTTTTGTCAACTATTCAATTACATTCACTTGGCACAGGAGACTTTTGAGGGACGAGGCAGATGTGCTGTTAATATTTCAGGGATTGAGTTTTCTACCAAGTGACAGCTGAGTGTAATGAAGCTGGAGATAAAAGTGGGAAATCTCCAAATAACATTTTTCCAATGCTACAGGGCCCAAGACTACCTATCACCGTGCATGATCGAGTAGAAAGAAGAAGGGCTTTAATGTCAGAGAGAATGAGTGAATTATGGTTTATGGATTGACTTACCTTTTGGCTGTGGGCTCATACTTCATTCCTCTTGTGGTCAGTTTCCTCATTTACAAATTTAGATTCTTAATTCATAACGTTATATGAAGAATAGTATTGTAATAGAGAGGCCGTGATTATTTGACTTTAGCATTTATTATCCAAACCGAGACAGTTTTGAAAGTGAAAGGGGGGTTATTAATAATTATGCCAGGAAAAGAACGTGAATCGCTTCTTTCTCAGACAAACTGAAATGTCCAGTTATGGTCAATCTAGTTTTCTTTGGAACAGAGGTTGTGATACATTTATGTGAACTCTGATTTACTGCAAGAACTAAATAAGTAGTTTGCAAAACTGAGAGCTTGTGCTGTCTTTCCTTTTATCTCACGTGTTTCTCCATAGCTGCACAGCATGTTTCAAGAAAAGAATGACGGCAGCTAATAAACAAGATTACCAGTCCTCGGAAAAGGGCCCTGGGCCTTCTGAACCGCGGGCTGTGTTGTGGGGCGACTGAGTGTAGGTACGCAGAATCTCTGGATGGATCCAGGGAATGTGAGAGCCTGGGTCTCAGAATATGCAGGGATACATGAAGATTCCAGAGAGCGCCTCTTCCCAGGGCTGGATGGGAAGGGAAGCAACATTTGTTTGGGTAATTTCGACCTGAACACTACGTATGGTGTTTGAATTTGGGCAATGTAGCTAGTCCAAATTGTATTTTAAGGTCGAAAATACGTACCAGATTTTGAAGACTCAGCATAGCAACAGAAAATAAAATAATCTCATTAATTTTTATATTGGTTACATGTTGAAATAATAACATCTAGACATAGCAGATTAAGTAAAATATTAAATTAATTTCAGTTTCATTTTACTTTTTAAATGTGCATATTATATTATGTTTGTGGCTTGTATTGGTGGTTGCTTTCATCGTGTTCTTACTGTACAGCATTGTTATAGGTCAGAAGGGTGAGACAGATCCAGTGAACTCTGTATGCACCTGCCTTGTGCTGGAGCCACCAGATGCCCCTCATGTTCCCAGGAGCAGTTTGGGTGAGGCCCTGAAGCCTGCAGATTGAGGATGGCTGTGAAGAGGAGGCAGTTAGGATATTCTGGGAGCAAAAACCAGGAACCAATGACCCCCAAGAGCTGCGACGATGTCTTGATGGCTGCCATGTAGTCAGAAAACAATACCAAGGACAGAACCCTCCCACAGTCACCCTCAGATCGCCCTGTCCGATGCTTTTGTATTACTTAAGCTTTCTTAGACTTAGGTACAGCCCCTAAGAAAGATGGTGGGAACCTTGAAGTAATTGACACTGGTTTTTGCAATGTCAGTTGCAATGCGTTTTGTCTCTCGAAAACAATGGTCATTAAGTTTACGATTAAGTTTAAACAAGACCAGGGTAATAGTAACTATTCAGTAACTGTAACACTGGTACCAACCAATCAGAACTGATGTTCGCTGAAAAACGCTGGAGCCTGCCTGCTGCGCGTCACACACTCTCTTGAGTTGCTGGGCATTCAGAGGGCCAGGGGATTGTGGAGCGGGCTCTCTGGTGGCCCTGGCGGTGGAATTGAATTGATGCAGATGCTCTTGAATTGATAATGAAACATTTAACATCATTAACCCTTCATGGGTGCATTCCAGCTCAATAAAAAACAAATAAACAAAGTTACATTTTATGTTCATCTTGCTTTGTGACTTGATTGGTTGTGACCTGACTGATGTACATTAATTGTAAACTGAATGAAAGTTCCTGGCACACAAAATTTTGCCCTCCATATTTTTCTCCATTGATAAGACTTGTTTTAGTTTTCACCATCAGAGTCATTTGTTTTAGTCTCCAAGCAATAATGCACATGCGCACGCGCGTGCACACACACACACACAGATGCACACACAAACGCATATGAACATAGACCCCCCAAACTACCTCAATGTCTACAAAGGACTGTTTGTATTTTCATCTCAATCTTTTTTTTTTTGGACCGGGAATCGAACTCAGGGCCTCATGCTTGCAAGGCAAACACTCTAAGCACTGAGCTAAATCCCCAGCCCTTTCATCTCAATCTTGATGTACCTAAATGTCTAAGTTGATGAGGATATTATTTCCATCTTACAGGTGCAGCATTACTTGGTAAAAGTCATTTTAAGGGGCAATACTGATAGGCTTGCTACACCAGTGTTGTAGTCGCTTTCCCCATTGCTGAGACGACATACTCGGCGCTTGAAACTTAGAGATGCTTATTTTGGATCATGATTACAGTCCACAGCTAACTGGCTCCAAGGCAGGACAGCATGGCAGAGGGGCATAGCAAAGGAACAACTACCATGTCACAGCATCCAGGAAGCTGAGAGAGAAGGGAGGAACCAGGGAGGAAGATACACCCTGGCAGGTCACTCCCTCAGTGACCTGCCTCTTCCAATCACGCTCCACCTTCTAGCATCACATTTAGCTATAGCGCCTCCATGATTCAGTCGCCTTCTAAAATCCCCATCTGTGATCACCTGAGGCTTTGAGAGCACAGCTAGATGCAAACCATAGCAATCAGATTATTGTTTGGTTGTTTTAAAAGCAATGATTAAATACAATAGGTATTTATTTCATTTTGTATACTTAACTTCTGGTATTTCTACTCCACAAAGTAGGTAGGGATGCAAGTGTTTTCTGTCTCTTTACTCTGCCATCTTTTGTGACATGCCCCTTGTGCATATGGTTGGCGACATCTCATGACTATTATGTCTACATTGCAGCTGTGTAACTACATTTCCCAAAATCCTTCGCAGAATGATCATTGTCTTTGCATAAAAGATATAAGTGGAAGCTGTTGAGTTTAGGAGCTTGACAGGTCCTGCAAGTAACTGGTTGACCTTTTTGCCTTTTTTTTTTTTCCTTTCTCCTGTTCCTGCCTAGAAAGTGATGTAGTGGTTGGAGCTCTAAACCATTTGGTAAACAAGAAGTTGTGGATCATGTCTGCCTCTGGAGATCATTGTGGACTTTGTGGAGCTTCTGAACCACGAGAAGCCATTTTTGGGATCACTTGTTATATGCAAGAAACACATCATTATTTATCTGTCAAATCATTTTGGTTTTATGCTAAAGGCATTCTAGTACAATTCCACATTTACACACAGTGAGGGTTATGAAGATTGCATTTTTTAAAATTTTTTTCTTGTTATTTACTTTAATTTCTCTTTTATTTTTGATTTTCTTTTCCCTTCCCTTCCATCTCTTGGTCCCTTCCCATTTTCAAAAGATCTATCTCCCCAAAATGGGTGCAACTTGAGACCATAATGTTAAGTGAAACAAATCAGACACACAAGCTTAAATATCACATGGTTTGTCTTACATAAGAAACCCAAAATACAGATTAAGTCAATTTTAAATACATATAAAGTGCTTAGTATCATTCTTAGTAAACAAAATAGATATGATGAATATTTAACTATTATTATACCTGTGTAGAATAAAAAAGAATGTACTTTCCCCTTGACCTAGAAAAAGAATACACATATTTACCCCTTTTGTAATTTCCTTTTAAAATATTCCCCTTCAGTTCAAGCAATACATATGGATGCAGAATTCTTCAAATGTCTTGTCTGTTTAAGCACAATTCCTTGCAGTGATTATCATAATCAGCCCCATATTTGAAATGAAGATAGAAAATAGGTTT
The DNA here is from genome assembly GCA_004026905.1 of Hystrix cristata. Taxonomy (NCBI): domain Eukaryota; kingdom Metazoa; phylum Chordata; class Mammalia; order Rodentia; family Hystricidae; genus Hystrix; species Hystrix cristata. The sequence continues at coordinate 36,437 of PVJO010016185.1, read as the reverse complement.
CTTGAAATAATGTAACCAAGTCTTATTTGATAAATAATTGCTGTTGTAAGAGTTAGATGATTTGTAAAGTGATATAAGTGATTCTTAAATCTACTAAGTGAATTCTAAACATAAAAAAGTATTTTGTACATATGTAGAATCCATAAATAAAGCAGTATAAATGAGCAAGCTGTGTTTGTAAAACCTGAGCAAACTGTTTGTACAGATAATATATGTAAAGAAGAAATTCTATATTTATTTTGCTATAAAATGGTAAATCAGTACATATATGCTTATCTTGGCTTGAAATAAAATATGGCTAGCATGGTTGGACTCCAAAGCCAGAATAGTACCCTTAAAAATCCACATGATATTTCTTTATTATAATGATCAAACTTTCTTATTTAAGTTATGATCTATAGTAAGACACTCCCAATATTTAGAGACGATACAGCTCAGAGTTTCAGACTGCCTGTGTGAGTAAGAATATGTCTGTCTATCTAACAGGGCATTGCATAACTAGAAAACAAAATACCGAGTAGTGGCAAAGTAGGGTTTCTCTTCAGTCTCTAACACTTTGTTATTCAAGTCTTCGTGATACAGAGATATCATGCCAATTTTTAAACCTCGGAATCTGACATTTCACTCCATAGCACACAACACATTCATTTTTTGTAGGTACTGAAAATTTATAATGGAACCAAAGAATTATGAGGAGAACAATATATAATGAATAACAAGGAAGTGGCTGGCCCTGCTCAAATTCATCTTTTCCTTCTTCACAATAACCTAGTTTGGTGAATGATCTTGCTTTCCTCATACAGCTGTGGGAGTCATGGCAGTTAGGATTTCAGCAGGAAGCAGGTGGCACCCTCAATTAGGTACATGAGTGATGGCTAAATCAAAGATGTCTTGAGGATGAGAAACCCACAGAGGATGTGCAAGTTCTGTGGGCTCATCATGGCAGAACTGTCCCAATGCCCTGGCTCCAAGAACAAGGAGAAAAGTGGGAATCATCCCAGGTCCCTACAAGGAGAGAGGCTAATAGCAAAGGATACACTGAGAGAAGTTGTGAACTTTAGTTCAGCGACATGACTGGCCACAGATGACTTTACTGAAAAGAAGTAAATACCTGATCACACTTTCCTCCCACCAGTCTTCAGCAGGTTCCCATTAGCTGAACCTAAATGAAAGCCAGCGGGTGGGAATGTCTGATGTGGTAGTCCTTGCAAGCGAATCTCCAGTGTCAGATGGCAGGCTGGTGGTGGTGGTGGAGAGACAAGTAGTGCATCTAGGAGGATGAGTAAAAAGTATCCAACACAGGAAATAAAGTTCAGAGAAGTTAGGCTCCTTGTCAAAAGTCACACAGATAAGAAGTTGCAGAGCTTGGGTTGGAACTTAGATGTGACTCTTGAAAAGTCTTATTCTTCCCATCATAGCAAAAGATAAGCCTATTATTAGAGATGAAGAGTACAGTCATATTCACAGTGTCTTCTCGAACCACCATGTTTGGTAATAGAAATACATACAGTTTTAATGTCCATATGGATTAATACATTTACTTAATAAAACGTCACAAAAGAAAATTAAATTGTAAGTCAGAGGATGTGTTCCTTTTTAGGAGTATCAGTTACTTTCATTGATAACTAAATAATAAAACTGAAATAAAATGCTTGCCATTTGTAGGAAGAGTTGAAAACTCTTCTCACTTTCACAGATTTGCATCAGATATGAAGGAATAGATCTTATGTGTTTATGGGAACCATAGTTCTGAAATACGGACACAAAATGCTTATTCAGTTCTCCAAGGATATTGCAGGTTTTATTCTAATCAGTTGAATGATTGAGGGTGTAGATTTTTTTTTTTTTTTAGTAATTCTCTATCTAAATCATTTGACCTCTAAATGGGGTATAGTGCAGGTAATATTTACCATTGACACACCAAGCTTTTACCTAACTGTTTTACGCTACATGGAGTAACAGATTTATGCATGTTCTTACTGAAAAAGTTATCACAAAGAAACTAAAATGATTTAAAATCTACAAGTTTAAGAGATAGGATAAAGAAGCAATATGGTTCCTAGTGTGAAAAACCAATTTTTTAGCTGGTGGCTAAAATTTCAATCAGACAAATGTAAAATTCTACATGTTATTGAACCAGGAGACTGAGACTCAGTTGATAAAAGATGAGTATAAGTTTTTTAAAATTTTATTTTATTTGTACATGTTTGTAGTACATGAAGTTTACATTCACTTTAGGGAGTAGATACATGGACATAACTCGTCTTGATACTTTTTATTCTCCTTTAAATGCCCACTACCTCCCTGCCTCTGTCTCTAAATCCCCCTTTTCATTCTTATTCTTATTTTTAATTTATGTTTATAACATATAATGCTTACATGTATTGTGGGTATTTGGTATATATACATGACACATTTAAATCTTTTTACTTTCCCTTTTGCTCTCCCCAACCCCTTGCCCTTTGTCTCTTGGACTTTTTCCCATTTACAAAACATCTATCTCCCTGTTTCTTCTAACAGTCCTTTATTTTGCTCTTAATTTCTACTTTGTCTTACTCAAATGAAAGTTACCATACTGTATTTAAGCTTGTGTGTCTGATTTATCTCACTGAACATTATACTTCACAGGTGTATCATTTTCCTACAAGTGTCTTGAATTTATCTTTCTTTACAGCTGAGGAGTATTCTATTACATATAGATACCACATTTTCTTTATCCTTTCATTTGTTGGTGAACTTACAGACTGCTTCCAGGATTTAGCTATTATGAATTGCGCTGCTATAAATATTAGTATGGATGTATCACTGGAATATGAATTTAACTCTTTTGGGATGATCTGTAGAAGAGGGCTAGCTGGGTCAAATAAAATTTATAATTAGTTTTCTGAGAAACTCCATACTGATTTCTGTAATGGTTGTACTAGTTTATATTCCCACCAACAATGTAGGAGGGTTTCTTTTTCCTTGTAGATTTGCCAGTATTTGTTATTATTTGGTTTCTTGATGATGGCCATTTTTTCCGGTGTAAGATGAAATCTTAGCATCGTTTGAATTTGCATTTTCTAATGGCCAGAGATGTTGAACATTTTTTCACGTGTCTATTTGTAATTTGTACTTTTTCTTCTGAGAAGTGTCTATTGATTTGACTTGCCCATTTTTTGGGGGTCTTTTATTTTGGGTGGCTTAATTTTTTTTTTACTTCTTTATATATTTTAGACATTAGTCTTCTGTTAAGGAGTAGGCAGCAAAAACATTTTCCCAATTCTGTAGGTTGAATCTTCACTCTATTGATTGTTTCCTTTGTTGTGCAGAAGCTTTTACATTTGATACAATCCCGTTTATTGATTCTTGCTGTTATTTCTTGTGTAATTGGAGTATTGTATAGAAAGTCCTTCCCTATGTTTATGACTTCAAGGATTTTACCTATTTTCTCTTCCAGAAGGTTCATTGTTTCTGTTTTTATCTTTAGATATTTTTCTTTTTATCTTTAGATCTTTGATACATTTTGATTTTAGTTTAGCACATGGTGAGAGACTCTGCCTACAGATATCCAATTTTCCCAGCACCATTTGCTGAATAAGATACCTTTTCTCCAATGTATGTTTCTGGCCCGTTTGTCAAAGATCAAGTAGCTGAATGCCTCTGGGGATGCTTCTGTATCCTCCATTTTGTTCTCTTGATTCGCACATCTGTTTTGGGGCCAATACCATGCAATTTATATCACTGTTGCTTTGTACAACTTCAAGTCAGGTATTGTGATGTCTCCTGTTTTGCTCGTCACCTGGGATTGCTTTTGCTATTCTGGTTCTCTTATAGTTCCATAGGAATTTTGGGATTGCTTTCTCTAGATTTGTGAGAAATGCTGTTGGTATTTTGGTTAGAATTGTATTGGATCTATGTATCAGTTTTCCAGTGTGCTGTATTTTTTGTTGTAAAGGTCTCATACTTGCTTGGTTAGGTTAATTCCTAGGTCTTTAATTTTTCTTGATGCTATTGTGAAGGGTATTATTTTCCTAATTTCTTCCTCATTGAGTTCATTATTGGTATGCATGAATGCTACTAATTTTTGTGTGATTTTTGCATCCTGATACATTGGTAAAATTGTTTATTAGTTTAAAAGATGTTTTGGTGGAATTTTTGTGTCTTCTATATAGAGTACCACGTCACCTGCAAATAATGTAATTTGACTTCTTCTTTTCCTGCATGTATCCCTTTCATTTCTTTCTCTTGCCTGATTGCTCTGGCTCATGTTTCAATATTGTGTTGAACAGAAGTGGCGATAGTGGGTATCCTTGTCTTGTTCTTGATTTTAGGTGGAAAGTCTTCAGTTTTTCTTTATTTAGCATAACAGTGGCTGTTGGTTTGTCATAAATGGCATTTGTCAGGTTCTAGGAAGTCTTTCTGTACCTATTTCCTTCAGGTGAGATTTGAAGGATGTGGAATTGGTGATTCTCTGCAGTTCCTTCTATTCCATTTCAGCACTCAACCTAAATGTTTTCAATGATTTTAGTTGCAGCTGAATTTAATAGTGATGCAAGATCAAGTCTAATTGATATATTCATTTTAAATGCTTTTGACAGGCAAGTTATAGGTAGAATTTTAGTAGCTAGAATTTCAGGAAGCTCATATATCATATTTTCTAGTTATGGTAACATTTCAGTTGAAAGTGAAAAATGCTTTTCTCTGGGTAAAGGACATGGATACCTGTTTATTTTCCCATATAGTAAGAACCTACATAAAACAGATTCTATACAAACTTGGGTATTGCCCTGTCTTGGTTCAAATCTGAGTTCTGTTCATCACTAGTGGTGTGATGTAAAATCAGGATAATAGTAGTAGCTAGTCCTCAGTATTGTATGAGGAGTCAGCAGGTTAGTGTTAAGCCTTTTGAACAGTGCTTGTCACATAGTGGGCCTGCAGTAACTTTCAAAATTCTATGATGTGGGTTAAAGGCACGTTAGTGCCTCTACTCTGCTCTGGGTTGTATTTACCATTGGCATACCATACTTTTATGTAATTGCTCATATGGTATATGGAATAACAGCTTTTTTCAAAAGCTTATCACAAAATCATCACAAAGAAATTAAAATAATTTTAAACCTACAAGTTTCACATTGCTATTTTTTAATAATTAAAGCATAAGGAATATGAAATGTTTTTAAAGAGCAATAGAAGGAAAAAGAAAATTAGACAATATAGTCTTGCAGCTAGGAAACCTGTATATTTTTTTCTGAGTCTGACCATTAATTAATTGTATCATAGTTGGGGAAAATTACCTAATCTCTTGGGTCTTAGTTTCCTTAGCTATAAACTAAGCATAATGATACCACTGAGACAAAGTATAATATTATAATCAATCAATGTTATAATCAATGTGTTCTTCTCTCTGAAGACTATTTTAATTCACATGTTGTAACTCCAAACTTCCTGGAAACCACTTTTCCTTCTCTGCACTTTGGGAGGTCTAGGAAATAGCCAACTTCCTATTACACTCTCATTCTTGAGGTCATGTGAGTTAAGAATTAGAAAAGGAGCTGGAGAATCATTTTCACAGCAGTTAGAAAAGCATTCAATTACCTAGATAGGTGACACTGAAGGGCTCTTTAGCCAGGTACAGCAATTTTAGAGGTAAAAACTGCTCAGTTATCTTTGCTAGACACAGTCATTTCTCACTTCATTAGCTCAAAGTTCATCTTGATCTTGGAATTGCACACCAGAAATATAGCTCATTCCACCTCTTATTTAAAACACCTGGACTCCTTTGGCCAACAGCCACATCTGGGGGCTGGCTCATCTCTCTGTGGCAACTTGGATCTTGCCTCAGCCTTCGCTACAGCAGCAAACACATTACAAGGAAAGATTAATTTTACTGGAATAAGGCCAAGAAAAATCTGAGACTTTAAAATATTAAAAACCAATTAGCTGAAACAATAGGAAGCCGACATTAATCCTGAAGTAAGAAACATGCCTAATTAAAGAGGCAAGTGCTATTAGAAATAGTCTATGAGTTCCTGGGAATGAAAGCAAGGTACCTTACAAGAATGAAGTAATTGTAATGAAAGCATTGTGCCTTGGTTACTTTCTGCATCAGTGAAACAAAATACCCAATAACCAAAGTAAAAGGAGGAAATGTTTATTTTAGTTAAAAATTTGTTGAGGTTTCAGTCCATAGTCAGCTGGCTCCAATGCAGGGTGGCATGGCAGAGGGGCATCACACAGGAGAAACAGTTCATGGTATGATAGGCAGAAGGCAGTGAGCAGCAAGCAGCAGCAATCTGCCTTCCATTTTCCCCCACTATTCTATTCAGGCTATAAGCCTAATGGTTAGCAGCACCCAAATCCACAGTGGGGCTTCTCATTCCTCACACCCAGAATAATGCTAATCAATCGGTGGACTAATTCAATTATCACACATCCTTAATTCATATTCACACATCCCAGATCCAGCCACCTCCAAAAAGCTGCACCTGTGAGCACATGAGACTTTGGGGGAAACATGTAGTTAAAAGCCATAAAACATTGGAAGAGCTAAGTTAGATGAAGAAAACTATCCAGTTTGTTTCTGTGCTGGCAACTTTCTACCAACACTTTTCCTGCAGTTGGCTTATGGGTGAATGTTGTAACTTGTAAATGCCCTGTATTAAATCTGCTCTCTTGCAAAATATTGGCTCTAGAAAGGTAACTAATGTGGAACCATACAATATAAATGAATCTCACAATAATTCGGTTATATAAAATTGTTATATATAACAAAATAATTATATAAAATTATGTTAGACAAAAATTTATTATTTACTGTATTATTCCATTTATCTAAAGTTTTAGAAATTATAAACTGATCTGTAGTGCCAGAAGGCAAATCCATGTTTGATGGGGATGGAGGAAGCAGAGTTAGAAGGAAGAGAAGAATCAAAAAGAAAGCACAAGGTAACTTTTGGGGGTAATGAAAATTTTCATGTCTCGTTTGGTAATGGTTTTACTAGTACATTTGTATTTTAAAAACAGCAAATTATATACTTTATGTGTGGTTCACTACATGTCAACTGTATCTCCATATAGCTGTTTAAAAATGTAAAAATAACCGATAAGAACAGAATTTAAGAGGATTATTGATTTTCTTTTGGGAGATAAATGACCCACCATATACTTCTCTGTAACTTTTATCAATGTAAAACGGGGCAAAAAGGTGGTTTTGGAGAGCTAGAGAATAATTTCAAAGTCTTTTAGAGATCCAAATCTGTATGTGGTATGATCAAAACATATGGTAAATGTCTAAATTTTTAAAAACTTTATTATAATAAATGACACATCGACATTAATCTCTCACATAATGCTCCCCCTCACCTTGAACACAGTTCATTCTTGCCACTTTCTAAGGCAGTTTTGGAAGACTTTTGTGAGTGTCTTTAGTTACAGTGTTGGGGCTGCCTCAGTGTCCTGAATTGATTCAAACTGTCTACCTTTCATGGTAATTTTGATTTGGGGGAAGAGACGTAAGTCACACAGCACTAGATTCAGTGAATAAGGAGGAGGAGAACACCATGTTATGTTTTTACAAGACCACCTTTTCTTTGGATGGTGTTTGGGAGCAGCATTCGTTATATTTTTGATCATACCTTGTAAACACTTTCATCACATTTTTTATCATAACTTGTAAAAACTCTTAAAGAGGAATTTCAGAGCTACTTTAGGAAGTGCCAAGAATAATGGATGGAATGAATACATGTTTGAAGTGAGGGGAAGTATTTTGAGAGGGATTGATAACATTGTGTCTTTTACTACAATAAATTTTTAAACATTTCAATAGCCACCATATGTTTTGATCACTAGCTTATTTCAAAGAACTGAGGAAAGACCTAAGTTGTTATTAAAAATCCCAATTACTTTGTTGAAATCATGTCTTTGGTTTTACTCATATACCTTTGTATAAGTGCCTAAGAGTAGTCTGTATTTTATTGGATAATTAAAAGCTTCCTGTGTTGTATTAGAGGAAGGATGTGTTTGGTGGCCATTGGTGAGGTTGGCAATCAGCTTTCTGAATAATCTTCTTAAAGATTATTTCTTTAATTTTCAGAAATATGGTAAATTTTCATAAATATAGAAAGAGTGCTTATACATTTTTGCAGCCTACTTTGCTCTTCATAGGATCACCTTTTATCATACACAGTTTTGTTTTTGTTTTTGTTTTCAACTGAGCCAGATGGTGTCTTAAACCTGGGATAATTGGATCATTTATTTTCTCAAACATCATATTTAGGAGTATTTTTGAAAGAAAAGCCCCTCAACATATTGGCCTGCTTCAAAGTATCACCAGGAGAGACAAAAAAGAGCATTCTATTCTATTTTTAATTTTTTCCAATAAATTTTAGGAAAAAAATGACTTACTTTTTTTTTTGCATGCATTTTTTTCTTCTATTTCTATGGTTTTTTTTTTTTTTTTTTTTAGAAATGTAACTATAGTAGTGTCATTGAAACCCAGAAAGATGCTCATGGCTGAAAGATTTCATTTCAAACAGATTTCATGGCTGAAAGCATTACCCATCCTGTGTGGGCTATAACTTTGGAAAATACCCAAAGAGGCTTCGGTGGCCATGATCCTGTATCCTTCACTTTTCATCTGAGAGTGTCCCTAATAGAATTCCATACAGAAAAATTATGTAGAATTCAAGGCCATGTTGTAAGACTGGAAGCAAGGGACACTATTTCCCCAGGGTGCAAGGGTGATAAATACAACAGTTCAGCATAGTTGGTTTCTTTGCACATTTATCTCAGTAGATTTCGCCCCCAGCTGATCTTGTAAAATATCAATTGAACTATTGTGTACGTAGAGAGTGAGAGTTTGGCCTAGTGGGATGTTAGTCACTGGCTATCAGTCTGAGTTGGTTTTACAGCTTTGCACCCAGAAAGGCAGCTTCATGTGGCTCCCTGTTAAACAACTTGACCCTCCATGGGAGGAAATTATTACTCTCGGCTCACAGCTTGAAGCAAAAGCATACAGTTTTCACAGTGACTTCTTAACTAGAACAAATAGGGAAGTGCCTTCAGATGGAACTGTTGAGGAGGAAATCCATTGATGCGTAAAATCAACCTCATATAGATTACTAGTATGTCAAGACATTCTTTGTTAATTCTGCTTTCTCAAAAATAATTGTGTTCCCGCTGCCCTGCAAGACTTTAAGGCACACAATCCAGTCAAGTAGCTTAACATCAGTGGCTCCCGGAGGCTGTAGCTCAGAGACTTGTTACCAGGGCCACCCTTGAAGTTTCTAGAATGAAGGGGAGAGTGAGCAATTGGCCTCAGGGTCAATTTCAGGTCAGAAGTATAATGAAATGATGAGAATATACTGTACAAAAATAAAGGGGAGAGGAAAGAGACATGAACAAGAAGCCCAGATCTGACCTCCAGGGAAAACTATAATAAAGTGAGGCTTTCCCAGTCTAGAACTAGTTGCAGTACCCTGTCACCAGAGTGGAGCCAGAGTCAATATAACAAAAGACTTTTTCTTTCCGAAAAGTTTCTTCCCATATGTCAGGTGCAAAGCATATTTATACTTTGCAATTTAAAGAACATTGTTTCCACATATAATAGCCCTGATTTCTCCTAAGTAGGTCGAAGTAGGTGTTGCTGCCACCCTAGTTTGCACAGGCAAGTCAGGTTCAAGATCGTTAAATTGTTTGCTCAGAGACACAGGACTAGAGAGAGGGGAAGAGTGTAACCCTGAATCAGTATTCTCTGCCACTAATCCCAGGCATTAAGTTAGTTGTTTGTTTAAACATTTTATTATCGTAGAGAACTAGATTACTATTTATTTATTTATTTATTTTTAAATTTTATTTTAATGGTACATTTTAGATGTACATAGTGATAAATTCATCATAGGGGATTTGCACCTGTACATGACATATCTTGTTGCTTCTAGATTACTATTTAGAATTTGCTGCAGCAACTTGATACCAAGTAATGGCTTCATATGCTAAGAAGTTCGGCGTCATGGCAAAGTGAATGGAGTCTGAAATCAAAATTCTGGAGCTCAAACTCAGGTTCTATTACTCACAACTACACGGCCTTAAGCAATATTCCTATTTGTTCTTGTTGTCACTTATGTGTAGTGTTGTGAGACTTAACGAGTTAACAAGCGTGACATTGCCTCGCACCTTTTCAAGGCTGCCCAGCCAGAGCAGTAAACACCATCATTACCATAATTGATGCTTACTATAATAGAAATGAAAAGTATTTATTACATTGCTTTCAGCTCTGTGGGAATAAAAATTAGGTCTGAATGACATGCTTTTAGTGTTGACTTAAATCCTGCCAGGAATACATTAAGCACTGGAGAGCTACATTACTCTACTAACTTCATCCTTCCGTTCACAGCCAATCCCTTAAGGGTCAGGAAACCTACATTTATTTTTTGAGACATCCTATTTATACCTCTCAACTCATGTGTAGGGGTCGTTGGACTCATTCATGCTATCTTGAGTTCCATGGTGTTTGGGGAGGCTGTAACATGGGTGAACATTTGAGTCTAAGCATATACATGTGTACATTTCTCAGAAGTTTCCTCCTGTATTTATCTTTGGCTTTTATCTGGGTTCAATCCTGGGTTATCTTCACTTCTCTTTGCATGTCTGTTTGGTCAGACTTACATCAGTCACATTGCTTTCCATGGAAACACTTCGCTGATAATCCTCAAATTGACATCTAGGCTGGATTTGTCTTCTGAACTCCACACGGATGCTATCTCTCCTCTTAGAAGTCCAACAGATGTCTTGAACTGAACTTAAGGAAAGCCACTTCTCATTGGACCCTCCAACCTACCCACACCTTTGTTTCCCTGATTTCAGATGGTGGCATCTCCATCTTTTCAATGGTTTAGTCCCCAAATTATGGAGTCTCTCATGACTTGATGCATACCAACATCTCACTTGTTAAGAAACTCATGGTCTGTATCTCCTACATTCATCTAGACTCTGCTAACTTTCCCCCATTCCCTGGGACCCTGGCCTGCACCACCATCATCTCATATTATTTTTGCAAAACCCTCTTAATAGGACTCCATGAGTCTACTCCTGCTTTTCTACAGTTTATTTTCAACACGGAAGCAGGAATGGTGCTTTTAAAATGTAAGTCAGATCATATCATCCCTCTACGCAAAACCCTGAAGCAGCCTAGAGATCTGCGTGATTTGGCCTTTCTTACTCCTCTCCTTGTCCATGTCTCTGTTGCTTCCATGTCTTTGTCCTGTTTTTCCTGCCTGACACACTCATTGCCATTCCTCTGCTTTTGCAGGTGAAGATGCTAGTTCCTTCCTTCCATCGTGACCCACCTGACTATCCTATTTGATGCTGCACTGGCCCAGTCCCTCATCCCACCCACCATCTCTGCTTTCCCATCTTCAGATTTCCCTGATTGTGTTACACATTTTTCTGTTTCCCACTTGATGCCGTCCTTAATGACATCTTAGGTATGTATATAGTTTTTAGGCAATCTTTAGGTTAGATGAGACGTGTTTTCCAAATTTAGCCCCCTGCCGATTTTAGTAGAGTGCAGCGTGTGTACTATATATTGGTGATGGCGACGCTTTTAGAGCACTCAACAGTACAAACAGCCCATCTTGGCATATGTGCCATAGGTTTGCCACCATTGCCACATATTATGTCTCAGTGAGTCGTGTTCAAATTCATTGGTGTTTCTGACATAAAACATCACAATATGTACAGAATAAAGGTTACACGTAGCTGTGCATTAGTTTAGTCTAGGCCAGGTCTGCTGAAAACTGAGGAGAACATTCTAGTTGTTTGGATCTCTTTGGACTTCATTTTGCAAACAAGGGAATGCTGGTCTATCTATAATTATTTTTTTAATTTCTCTGCTGAAGGAAGAAATCCCTAAGTGCAGTGCTTATGGATTATTTTGGGGGATGCTGCTGGGGATTGAACTCAGGGCCTTGTACTTGGTAAGCAAATGCTCTGTCTTTGAGCTAAATCCCCAGTGCTTACAGACTATTGTTTATTGCCATACCACGAGTGCTGAGATTAATGCCTGGGATGTAATAAGTGCTCCATGTATGTTTCTGGAATGAATTGATTTGCTACACAATTCTTTCCTTCCTTCTTTCCAGATTTAATGAAACAATGATTGTTTGTCGAAGTATATAAAAGCTTTATGTATATGCTTTTCTATCTAGACCTTTCCTTCTTTTAACCCATCAATTCTTCCCTGTTTCTATTTCCATTAAAATAGCTTAGTCTCTCACAGTTTCGGTTCAATCTTACCTTCCCGAAACCCCCTCCCCCTGCAGATGTAGTCTGTGATGTGCTTTTCCTACCAGATAATATAATTCTTCTTCTTCTTCTAATACAACGTTTATATCCAATATTCATGTACTTCATTTCTTTTACTAATGACTTTTTAAAGGTAAATGATCATCATTTCACCCAAACTGCAAAATCCTTGAGAGTAATAACATCCCGCTGCTCGCAGGGCATGAAGTAAATCTGTCATTTCACAATGGTATGCTCGCCACTTAACAAATGATACATTTTGCCATTTTGGTTCTACATGCTGGAACTGTAATGATTTATGGGATTCACTGCTTACCCTGAAGAAGTTTACTCACTGACTACTGGGGAAAAATAATATACATTATTGCATTTGAATTGACTGGTGTCTTGACAAAGAAAGTATCAGAGCTATGGGCAGTTAGCATAGCTCTGGAGGACCAGGGACCCTCTAAGGCGCTGGGCAATTAGAGGAGACATACAAAACAAGAGGTCCTCAAAAGAGGAGTGGCAAGCATGAATGAATTTAGAGGACAAGGGGTCTGCATGTATCAAAACCTAGAGACACCCAGCAGATAAACTAAAGGCAAACTGAAAAGGAGGTAAATGGTGCAGTGAAAGATGGAGTGAATCCTGATGGGGGCAAAAGCTAGATCATGAAGTGTGTTGAACATTGTGCTAAAGAATTGGGGCTTATGAAACAATTATTCAGAGACTTAAACTGGGCTTCATGATGCACTCAGACTGGCTTTGAAGAGAAGGCTCTAGCTGCAGTGTGTAGAACAGATTGGAGAAATGAAGGCTGGAAGTAGAGAGAGGAGTCCTTTCAATTTTCCAATATTTATAATAGTTCTTAAAGAATTGCTAAATGGGTGTCATTTTTTTAAGACAGAGAATAGAATTTAATGATTATACACTGAGGGGAAAGTAGGCATATTGTGACATATTCATTGATTAAAAAGTCTTGGTTTTTGTTTTATGGTCATTGGGAAACAGAATTCCTCCAAATAAAATGCATCTGCAAAATGCATCTACAAAATATTTAAACGCTATGTATTCAGTCTGCAAAACAGGATGTGACACCAGCTAAGCCATCCCCTTGAAAGCAGAGACGGGACTATAGAGGGTGGAGAAAGGATAGCCGGATATGCCACAGAAAGGCAGACAATGCTGAATGGGGTGTGAACTCTGAGAGACCCAGAGCCCTGTGCACTCCACCCTCTGCTCTGATGAAAGTAGCCTTCTTAGGTCCTTAAAGGGATGAATCTGTTAATATGTCCGCAAAGGTTTCTTTGCTAAAACTTCTCTCAGAAAGGTTGATAATGAATAAATGTAGCAGCAGAAATAATTCATCAAACCAATTTATGATAGTCTAAAAGAGGTCTCTGGATAGTAGGAGACACAAGGGGAATAGGGGGTGGTGGCCTAGTGGGATGTTAGTAACTCTTCCCTACAGAGTGGGGCCTCCGTTGGTTTGTTTGCTTTTGGTTTTGTTGTACTCGGGAGGTGAATGATGTTCTCAGTTCTTTGGTTCTGTTAATAATAGTTCTTTCGTTGTTCATTTTGAAAACCCCAAAATGTGAACATTGTGTGGGAATGTTGGGCTTCAGGCAGAATTCACCAGGGGAAACTGGATGTAGGAGTCAAAGCTATCAGTAAAACAGGAAATGGATCAGTCTGCTGGCGCTCTGCTATGTGGGTGTGAACCAACAGGATACACAGAAAAAGAGAAATTTGGGCTTCTCAGGCAGCAGCTTATGTCCAAATGCGCCTCAGAAGAGCTTGCAACCCAAACCCAGACTACTGAGCATGACAGGAGAGATTTACTAGCCGCTTTCATAAAATAAGAGAAATCCCCCAGGCAAAAAAAGAGCAAATACAATTTACTAATCACTAAATGAGCAAACCGTCATCATTCTAAATGATAATTATCATTCTTTCTGACCATTGAGAAAGGATTGCTTTTGAAGAGAAAATGTTAAAATATTTATTTCAGTTGAAAGGGTATCAGACTGTACATATATGGAAGAATCATTTTCCCTGTTCCAGGTAATAATGACTGTATTTGTCAAACTATTATAAAGAAAAACAAAAAGAGGAAAAGGAGAAAGAAGGTGAAAAGGGGAGAAACTGAAGAAGAATGAACGCATTAGCTTAGGCTGTGGAGACTCCGAGTACGAGTTTCAGCTCTATGCCAATATTCCACTTCCTGTCAGTTCCTTACTCTACATATGAGACAAATTTGGACAAGATTATTTCTATGTTTTTTTTTAGATCTGAAATTGATTGTAATAACTGGATACATTTAAGTTTAGACGGTAATTTTTATCAACATGTGTTAACTGTGCAAATTAAAGATTTCCTGATGATAGTTCCATACATGCGTGTATCATGCACCGATCAGGTCTGCCCCCCTCATCCTCCCTCTGGGTCTCAGGATATAGTCCCCACCTTAGCAGATTCATATTACACTGTGTGAGAGTCTTACTTTTCTGTAGCTTTCTAAAATAAGTAACATTTTTGCTATTTGTTTCTGAAACATGTTAATACAATTACCACAAAGGCTTCCTGGTGCAGTGCAACAGATGGAAATCAATGCAGTCCAGTGGTGGTTTCTTCATGGGTGTGAGCTTCTAGGTGTTTCATCAGCCTGGAGGTGGATTTCTGGAGTAGCTCTGAAGTAAGACAGTAGTCTGTGGAGGCTTGTTTGTACATCTTGCACGAATTCTGTCTAATTTGCATACTAGGCCTCTCAATGATGAATTGTACTTGAAACAACTCCTTCTACCCCCACACACATTTTGGGCATAAAAATTCATTAAACTCAACCCAGGATGGCTAGGCCCATCATGTGTCTTACTAGATGATTCAGTAAGAGAAACTATGTACTTTTCACCTTAAGTGAAGCACAGGTCGGGGAAGAGCGTTTTTATCCTAAATTGGCTGTTTTACTTGTTCATTCCCTTCCCGATCCAAGTGTAAGAAGAGGGTGCTAAAGTCACATGAACTTCCAGATTGGTCAGCCTGGATGTCGGCAGGTTCTAACCTGAGCCTTTTCTTTTCACACATTTCAGAATCTGTGTGACAATAAACTCATGAAGCCCATCAAAGGCTTTTATTCTGCTCTTTGATTTTTATGATGTTCTGGATTTTGTGAAAGCCACAGATCATTTCTGGGAAACTGTCTGATACTCCATGTTACTTTTCCTGAAAAAGTCCACTTCACATAATACCCATGACTTTTGGGACTTTCAACATTCCTTAGCCAGATGTTCAACAGCAAATATTTTTGCAGCTGGGAAAAAGAAGGAAAAAAATAGTGAAACGTGTCGGCAGTGGTGGGAATTATCAGTACCAATGAACACTTATTGTTTTTGTTTTTATGTGGGAGACCGGCAGAAATATTTGAAATATGAATCTCAGTACTATCCTTAATATACCTTAATAAATTCCAGGGCTGGAATAGAACAGGAAAACTGATACTGGAGACTACAGAGTGTGCAAAAATATGGAACATATTCAAAAGTTATTACTATTCATTTCATTCTACTTCTAATCGTAAGTCCTCTCAACCTGTGTGTGATAAATGAAACTCGAGGGTATGTTTGCAATGACATTTATGACTTTCCAGAATAAATGACCCAAGTTTTTGGAGGGGCGTTCCCTAGAGGCCTTAAAGGTAACTGAAATATCTTTGGCCCAGAATGCTTTTTAAGTAGCTTTGAAGTCAGAGAATTTAATTGAATATGAAAAGCCATTTAGGAATATAAATCTGAAGGCACTTTGGGTACTACATTATGGGCCTAAACCAAATATTTCAAAAATATTTTACTTCAGATGAAATTTTAATTCATTTGGCTGGTTAATTAAATATGATTCTTTTTCCAAATTTCCCTGAGAAGGAAAGAACTCTTTGAATATATTGCATTAAAAAGAATACTAAATAAATTGGAATACAAGAGGTCATCGGTTTGGGGCAATTTAGAAAAGTAACCGCTTTTTATCGAAAGAAGCAGCATATAATTTCCTTTGATCTGCTCCTTTCCTCTGTTGCCTTGAATCTATCAGGGTCTCCTTTGTGGTCTTTTTTTTTTTTTCTGTATGGTCACCTGTACCCTCTTAAAGTGACTTAGAAAGGAATTTCTATTCACTCTGCTGCTTTCTGCCAAGATTCTCAGACTGAAGAGTACCCAAGAAAAATTCAGCAAAGCAGTGTCCTTTGGAACTAAAGATTTTTTAAAATTTAGACTTAGGTTTTTTAAATTATTGACTTGGAATCACTCCAAATCTGAACCATCTCACAGAGAAGACTCCTTTTCATGGCATGATAAATTATTTTATAATTAAAAACCAATCTTTTATCTTGGAAGTACATTCAAGATAGGACAATTAAAAGTGCTGTACCTGAGCACCTTGGATTTTACCATTCAGAACTCTGCTGGAAGGTGCCCTGATAGGTTACTTGGATGCTAAAGTTTAAACTTTGGAAATATTTTTGCTTAATTAGAGAATAGTCACAGCTTTTAAAATGATGATATCACCATGAACTTCTTTTGAATAGATAGTGACTCCTTCATGAGATCATCCCTGAGTTTAATGAAGATTAAAATTTAAATATGAAGATTATAAATAAATATTCCTCACTTGAATCCTAAGTACTGATCATACACACTCAATTTCCAATGTGCAGAGAGATGTGATTAGGTGAGTCATCTGCCTTGGTCAAATTGTTCTTATGCTAAAAATTGAAAGCAGGAAATGAACACTGTCTATTTTCATTACACCTCTCTCCCTCAAAGGAGACAATTTTTGTTTCTATTTTTATTTTACATATATCCCCCCAGAAACACAAAAGGTACATGCTTTAAGTGTAAAAATCAGAATGTATATTTGAGAGGAATTCGAAAATATGTGGATTTTCCATTATTAATCAGTCACTCTGAATAATACTTGTGTCTGTAACTTGATTGAAAGAAAACTTTTTAGCCAAAATTGAAGCTAAGTTAGATCAAGGCATGCTTTTATAGCAGTTTAATGTTACAGTTGGGGTAGCAGTTTAAAGAATTAACATTCAAATAATTGAACATTCATTTATTCCCACCCACCTAGAGTCTACCCTTTATTAAGGAATCACTTTCCATTTCCCAGAAGCCACTTTCCAAGCAACTTCAAAATAGACCTAACTGCAAGGAGGAAGAAGTACAGGGTATCCTGCCAGAAAATCTCCATGGTGGTTAGGGTGGAGCTTCAATTTGATTGGTTTTGGGATCCACCCCAGGGATTGGTACAGCACATTTACAGGTGTGTCTGGGTGGGCCATGGAGGAGTGGCCTTGGGGTCTGTGGCTCCTAGCTCCTTTTCTCTGACATTCTTATCCTGCTCTCTTTCCTGGCTTTCATGAACTAAGCGGATTTGCTCCCTCATGTCCTTCTGCCTTGATTCTCTGTCTCTGAGCCAAATTAAGTATGGACTGAAACCACATCAAATCAAATCTCTCCTGTAAGTTGTGGATGTTGCATACTGTGTCTCAGTGATAGAAATCTGACTAATACAACCTCTTTGTATTTCTGTTACTGGAAACCAATAGGCTCAAACGAAGAAATCTAAGACAAATTGTGAAGAATTTACCACACACATATTGGACTAAATAAATGAATTTAAACATTTTGAATGAAGGTTATTATTTTCCTTAGAAGAAATTGTGAACATTCTGGATTATTCAAAATGGTGGAGAACTGGTAACATAGACCCACAACATGGCAAATATTTAGAACTTTTGTAGATATAGTTTATATATGTTGATACAACATATATGATATAAAATGGAGCTACACACTATTACTAAACCTCAGTGTTATCCTTTCTCATAGAGTTCCCTGTCCAAAACTGGCCAGTCAATAATTAAATCTTTATAAAACTGCCAAAGTACCAGCATTGCTTAGGTTTATTAAAAAATACAGGTCTGTTCTTCACCCTCATTTCATTCTTAGGAGTTCTGATTCAAAAAGATTGAAGAATGACCTAGGAAACCATGTTTTATTACAAAAAAGAAAACCCTCTGGGTTCTTCTAAAGATAAACCAAATTTCAGATCTCCTCTCTTGGTCTACCTGTAAGCTCCTTTGATACTTCAGCCCCTTGGCAATGGCGTGAACAAAATGAGTGTGCTATTTGTACTATAAAAGGCTACTTTTAAGTCTAATTTCCAGTATTTGCAATAACATTTTCATATGCTTCTAACACAAATAAAAGAAGAATCTAAACAGTTACACTAAATGAGAAATCTACTCTTGGAGTCTGGAACAAATTTTAATTTTAGAAGAGAGGATATTTTTTCTTAAAAGTTCAAATTTAGATACACAAATTGGAAGTTATCCCTACAATAGATCAGCATCCATCCTGTTAAAGAGGCATGGATTGAAAACATCTTTGGGGACAAGTTACCAAATGCTGAAAGTTTAATCTATCTTTTATTTCCTTACAAAATGCTATTTTTTATTATAAAAGTAAAATTTAGAAAAGAGAAAAAAAATTAAGGAGAAAATGTATCTACCACACTCATAATCACTGAATATTTTGTATCTGTCTTGTTTTAAAATATATATCACTAACTCTATATACAAATTCATACAGATGTTTATAAAATTTTAAAATCAATAACTGTTCAGTTTTGCTAGATGACACCATTGCTGTAAAAAAAAATTACCTGGAACAATGATTGTATTAAATACAATAATAAAATAACATTTTTGTTACTTAGAACAGGCACTATGTACTTGACACACATTAATGCTTTTACTTGTCAGAATAGTGAGGAACTACGAAAGTCGGCTTTCAGTATTTGTGGATTAGAAATATCCAGAAATAAAGGTTGCATCTATACTGAATGTGTACAGACATTTTTCTTGTCATAATTCCCTGAACAATACTGTATAACAACTACTTACATTGTATTAGGCATTATGGATAATCTAGAGATGATTTCAATTATATCCGAGGATGTGCATAGATTATATGTGCCAATTTTTTATATAAGGGATTTGAGCATCTGAGGGTTTTGATAAGAAAGAGGATACTAAAACCCACAAGGATACTGAAGGACAATTGTGTATTATTTCCCATTTTCATGATAAGAAACTGCAGGTACCGAAGGTTTGGGTGGTTTTTCCAACTACTCTACGGCAGAAGCAAAATTTTAATCGTGCTGCAAAGTGTCCGTGTCCGCAGTCCGGGAAGGCCCAAACAGCCACAGGTGTGAATGAAGAGTTGTGCTTTCCCAAAACTCCTCTCTACTCCTGCATTTCTGTTTTAACATAAACATTTAAGAGGAGCAAAATTAATTAGAAAATCTTTAGGTTTGTTGGATACATGCTGAGATGTTATAAAAACAGCCTAGGAACCATTGATCCTAACTTACCTAGCAAGCTGGGTTTTGTCTCAGGTTTTATTCCTTAAACATGACAAAAGGGAAAAGAGAATTTCACAAATAACTAAAAAGTTTTACCTGAGGCAGATCTCATGTTCCTTTTTCTGGTAAAATTATTCTGATTTTTTTCTTCAGATCTAAAACACCACTTGAAATAACCCTTTGCAAAATTCTGCAGGGCAAATTTTGAAGCATATGCAAACAACCCATGGTGTATATATATATATATTTTTTTTTTCAGACTAATTTAACAGTTGGATACTTTGATTTTGAAAAATAGTTAGTTTTAATCTAGGCTGTGAATTAAGAGAAGAGGACTCTCTGACTCTTCTCAGAGTTACTATTTTAAGACAGTCCCCTGAGCTTTTGTGCTGGCTCATACTTAGTTAAGACTAAGCTCTCTCCCTGGGAAATCAGCCATTTAATAATCACTCAAGCTTCCATCAAAGGGTGTCTAAAATGACCAGGGTCCAGGGGCCCAGAGTCAACATGAAGAATATTTATTGCTATTCTTATGTCCTCATTGTCCAGTGACACACAGAAACATCTCCACTTTTAATATCATGTAATTGGCACTGAATCATTTTCTCTGGAAACCTCGATCCTGTTTCTATTAAATCACAGGTACACTGTTAAATGATTTTCAAGCCACCTAGGTTAGCAGCATCTTTTACATCTCTCCCACAACTCCATTTCCATTTTATAACAGTAAACTTCTCACAAGTCAAAGCAAGAATCCTTTCAAGGAGTTGAGATTCTGTTTAACTTCACATTCAAGTTAACGAGGTAGGACTGAAAGCAGTTTCTGAAGCTTTTCATGTAACCCAGGGCTGGGTTACATGGCGGTCTAGTACTGGAAACCGCCAGGCTGACATCCGGTGCTGGATGATTTCAGACACAAAGAAGCCCACTCGTTCTGAGGCTGCTGAGGGGGCAGCTGGCATAAGGATCATACTTGCCCATCTTATGAATTAAAAAGAAAGGAAGAGAAAGAAAAGAAGAAAGAAGGATGGAAAGCATCTGTCTAACATCTGTTGCTAGCAAATTTCTTTCTCCTGTGAACTTCAGAATAGTCTGCTTGTAGAAACATCAGCTCGCCAGGTGCCTACTGCTGAGAGCAGCGTAAAGTGCGGGTAACGATGACAGGGAAATGAGGCAGTAACGACGGGGAGCTTTGTCTCTTTCAGTCTTGTCCATTTGAATCACAGTGATATGGGTCGTTTTGTGTACTACATCAAGACTTCCGGCCTAATAGGACCTCGGTCAATCGCAGGTTCCTTCCAGTCCTCTATATCCTTGAAAAGGTTCGCAGTGTTCTCAGTAGCTTGCTCTGCTCCTCACAATAGTCAGTTTAATGCATGGCTTTTGAAAGATACCTAACCTGTTACAATTTGGCAGATCATTTAGAAAAGCTGATATTCTCTTAGATCTTTCTCCCCGCTCTCCCCTTATGGGAAAATTTCCAACAACCTGCAGTTTATATTTTATTTGAAGGAAAACTTTGATTTACTTTTATGTGTTTCATGATGAAACTTTTAAACATTCAGAGATGATAGACAATAATCAAAAAAACCCTTCATATGACCACAAGAAAATTGTAAAGAAAAATTTTACATTTTAAAAGACGTAGTTTTAAAAAGAAGTGAAACACTGCAAATACAGTTGAACCTTCTCCATGAGCCTGTATCCTACAAGTGTGCTACTCAGAGATGAGCATACCATTCTCAGACACACTTAGACTTCGAATTTTATACGTTGTATATATTTTACTGTGTTAGCAATATATATAATGGTAGGTGTATATTTATCTATAAAATAATTTGGAGCACACTGCATACAATTTAAAAATTTTCTCCTTTCATTCAATATAATTTTGAGATTTATTTTTATCTATTTATCTAAAGGTCCTTGCTTCTCCATCTTTGGTAAAGACAGTTTTTTTTTGGATTTCTAAATAACTTTCAAACTGTCATAAACCGATGTCTTATTGAAATACAATAAAAGTAAATTATTAGAAAAAGTGATAAAAGTGTATCAAGCACAAGTCAATGACTACATACATTGAACAGATAAATTCCATCTAATTGCTATAAAAGTTTATATTAAATGCTTCATCTCAAATTTAATAGTATTTTTCTGAGTATATATAAATATATATTCTATATATGTATAGTCTTATATTCATAAGAAATATTCTTTCTAAAATCTCTACTGGTTCTGGTTCTGGTATTAGGGTAATACTGGCCTCAGAATGAATTGGGAAGTATTTCCCCCTTTCTCTTCTTTTGGAAGAGTTTGTGAAGAATTAGCATTAATTCTTTCTTAAACACTTCATAGAATTCATCAGAGAAATCATCTGAACCTGAGCTTTTGTTTGTATTTATTTATTCAAGCTTTTTACTTATTAAAGATCTGTTTGGGTTTTCTACTTTTGAATCAGCTTCTACAATTTGTGTCTTTTTTGGATTTTTACCAGTTTATGAAATTTTTTACATAGTGTCATTTATAGTATTTCTTTATATTCCTTTGCAAGCCCTTTTATTTCTATAATGCTGGGGTAGTATCTCTCCTCGTATTTTTATTTTTTAAAACTCGATATGTCTGAATTATTTTCTCAGTGGTTACTCTAGGGCTATACTATACATCATTTTTTTCCTGGTACTGGGAATTGAATCAGTGTCCTTGCACATGCTAAGCACTTGTTCTACCACTGAGCCACAGTCTCAGCCTCTGTACATCTTAACTATCACAATCTAGGCCAGGTTAATGCTGATTAAATTCCAGTAAAATATAATAACTTTGTTCCCCATCTAGTACTATTATTATCATACTTATTCTTTCTGTATGTATAGACATAATAATGCAGTGCTACATTTTGTCTTATACAGTCTCATGGTTCTCCCATATTATGGTTTCCCTGCAACTGGGATTGCAAACTTGGACTTGTAAACACATAATTTTCCTCATTCCTTTCTAAGAAGTTTGATACTCCAACTGACAACACGACCCTTCGTGAGGATCTGCCTCTGCTTCATATTAACTTCCCTCTTGTTGTGAGCAAAGCTGCTGTTATTCTTGGCCTGGCCCCACCTGGGTAAAATTACTCTGTCAAGTGATCGGGTGTGTGTGTTTCTGTGCTTGTGTGCTTGTGCGTGTAGGTGTGTGAGAGTGCAGAAAGCAAGAAAGCAAGCTAGGTAGTGAAGCTGCAGGCAGACTCGCTGTTCCTACACCAGCCATTACCAACTTTTCATGAATAAATGCACCTCAGTTTGTTGTTATCCATTTGTCAACATTTTATAGCCCCGAAATGTTTGCCTTCGATAATTTTGCCTATGTATGTTTTTATATTTGGAGAGTATTTTCGAGGGGTTTAGTCTTCATGCTGCCACATCCAGAAAGTCAAATTTTCAGTTTTACAAAGAGAACATTTCTTGTGAAAAGTGAAATAATACATTGTTAAGTGGAGAGTAAAAGTCAACTCCTCTGTATCTCAGCACCTACCTACAATCACTGCAACAACAATGTGAATCTTTTCAGACTGTCTCATTGTATTACTACACAATTTTATACGGAGGATGACATATTTCAGAAAGCTTTACAACCTTTTTCCACTCAACAACTTAGTGGATAAACACTTCAATGTCCATATGCATAGATTTTTATCACCCATTATGGTACAAGCAAAAGACTCCATCATATGACATGATTATTCTAAAATTCATTGTCTGTCTACATTAGTTACTTTACCATTGCTAGGCCAAAATACCCAATACCCTAATTTAAGAGAGGAGAGGTTTAATTTGGTTCACATTTTGCGGGGGGGGTTCAGTCCATATTTAGCTGGCTCCAAGGCAGAAACGGTATCATAGAAGGAATGGCAGAGGAAAACCGCTCACCTCATGCCAGCCAAGCAGCAGAGAGATAAGAAAGAAGCAAGGACAAAAACGTGCCCTTCTATGACACATCCCCAGCAACCTACCTCCTGATATCACATTCAGCCGTGAACTCATACGTGCATTATTCCTCTCATAAGTATGGCATGCAATGATCCAGTCACCTTCCAAAAATCCATCTCTGAATACATGAGATTTGGAGGGTACATTTTAGATCTAAATCTTAACACCATCCCTTACTGAGGAGTTTTAAGATGGCTTCCTTTTTTTCATTTTATAAACAACCATATTATAGAAGTAAAACTGCATATATTTGTCTAGATATTTCTTCAGGATAAATTGCCAGTCTGTAGTACCAGTTTTTAGTGTGATCCTTTTGACCTGGGATATAGTTTGTCTTATTGCTCTCCAATTGATCATCCATCAGTGTGTATTGGATCATTAGTTCCCACATTTTCATAAGTACTGGGCATCATTCATTATTTTCATGTTTCTCAAACAGATAATTGGCATTGTTAATTTATTTCTATTTTCATTTGCATTCATGGGATTACTAGTGCAATTGAATATGTGTTCTGATGTTTATCAAATATTTGTTCAGTTTTTCTGTGTGAATTTTCCTCTTCTATTCCTTGCTCATTTTTTCCTACTGAGAGGTCTTTTATTATGACAATTTGTCATATTAAGATTTTGCCTGTTTCTTCTATTATAAATAACTTTCCAATTTTCATGTCTTCAATTTTATTTTTCCTTTTATATGCTTTTTAAAAAAAATTCAAAAAAACCAGAGTGCTGAGGTTCCAATTCTACCTTGTGTACTCAGTGTAACTACAGATAATAAGTGACCATGTGTCACAGTTTTTTCACATGTACATTATTAATAATTTTAACACCTACCTCAGGGAAACAGTCTTAAATGTCATAACACAGGCAAAGCATTTAGAATATTGCCTATAAAGTTTAAACTTTGGCTCACATTGTTTCTATATAATAAAGTCTTAATTTTTTCCTGGATTTCTAACTTTCATAGTCATCCTCATTCTAGGATTTTTGTGATGTGCCAAATGTGTTGGTCACACTAAGGTTTTAACCATTTATACTCAAACTTTATTTTAGCACTTCCGTAGTCTTAATATTTACATGCTTACATATTTTATCTACTTGTATTTCATTTTGGTGAGTGA
Source organism: Hystrix cristata (assembly GCA_004026905.1). Classification (NCBI taxonomy): domain Eukaryota; kingdom Metazoa; phylum Chordata; class Mammalia; order Rodentia; family Hystricidae; genus Hystrix; species Hystrix cristata. Next base: position 11,653 of record PVJO010016185.1, on the reverse strand, counting down.
GATTTTGTTAATCACACTTTTCTAAATGACTCATTATTTTATTATCATTTTATTAAATGGTTGCTAAATAATTTAATAATTTGTCACATATCATACTTTTGCTTTGCATTAGATTGCATCCCCACATATAACTGGATGTAATTCTGGCTTCTATAATTTTTTCTAATTAAATCTTTCTTCTACACCAGAATCATGCTACAACTATTTAATTATCGAACAAGTTCAACACATTTATGTTTGTGTAGTCCTGTTTTCTGACCTGTAAAAATGTGAAAATACAGTTGTTTTTTCCAACGTTTGTTTCAAATTTAATAAAGTTTAAACATTTGAGGCGGTTTCTTGACACATGTAAATGTTTCAATATATACCAGTTGTTGTAATCATTACTCTGAAAGAAGAGTTACCTAATGAGTCTAATGAACCATTAAAATAAGACCCTCCATTAAATCATACCTGTGTCCATGTCTTTTTGCAATGTGAACTTCTTGTCTGCTGTCAAGAGGGTCAAGAGGTGAAATCTGTTATCCCACCCTTTGGATCGGATGGGTCCATGTCTTTTTTGGGGGGTGAGGGTGCTAGGGATGGAAATCAGGGCCTTGTACTTGCTAGGCAAACACTCTTCCACTTGAGCTAAATCCCCAACCCCAGGGCCTATGTCTTGACTCGAGTAATAAATGGTAGAAGTGACCTTGTGTGATTTGCAAGCCTGAGCCTCAAGAAGCCTTAAGACATTTGCTTTCACCACACAGGAAATTTACAATACCTTGCCATGCAGGATAACCTGGGCTCCCTGGACTGCTGTTCTGGATAAACACCAGAAACATGAGTAAAGCCATTTTGAACATCCATTCTCAGTAGAAATCTCAGTGTTGGCAGCTCCATTAGTGGCCCCAGGTGTCTAAATTACTTTTCTCGAGACAAGATTACCCAACACCCACAAGTTAAAGGAGGAAAGGTTTATTTTGGCTCACAGGTTCCATTCCATAGGCAGCTGGTTCCACAGCCAGGTGTCATGGTAGAGGGGCATGGCAGAGGAGAAACATTTTTTGTCATTCCCATTATCCACACCAAGGACTATGCTTAACCAATCTGGACTAATTTAGTAATCACGCACCCCTAATCCCTGCACCACACAATTTAATTCCAGAATTACCTACCCTAGATCTGGCCGCCTCTGGAAAGCCCCCGCTAGGAGTGCATGAGGCTTGCAGGGACATTTAGATATAAGATATAACACCAGGTAAGCATAGAAGAAAGACTTTTGTGCTGAGTGCAGTTCAAATTGCAGTTTTGAACAAATTTATATTTAAGCCTTCACGTTGTTCCTTTGAAACGTTCCGTTGGTCACTGATAGACAGAATTTAATTTTTCATTTTATTTTAAAGTTAAAGCATTAGTGCGATGTATCAATTAGAATTTTTCATTCTGCAAGATTATTGTTAGTTTTCTGTAATTTGTGTACGAACCTCAACTTTAGTTATCTTTCCAGAAACACAAATAAATGCATGTGAAGATATAGAAAAAGACAAAAATTGGCAATGATATGTAAAATAAAAAAATTGATAAACTATTGTCATGATCTGTACAGTTTTTCTACTAATTGTATGCAAAGAATTATGAAGAAATACAGTGAATTTTACATTTTCACAAAAGCTTAAAATAGTAAAAGATATATTACCCAAAAGAGATATGATAAATGTGCTTGACGTGCAGGGAGAACATTACGAATATTTTGAGGGGAATTTTAGAAGAAATAATGTCTTACCTGTGCTTCACTTCAGAAGTTCTTGTCCTCTGAAACTGGAGGGTATTTAACTCGTCTTTCAGCCCCACTGCCAGCCATCTTCCCATCTTCCTCTCTCCTCTATCTTGAAACCTGGAATCAGTATGAAATAAATCTGTTTTGCACACGTTTGCCAGTTTTTATTTGTAAGATGTAAATTGACTACAGAAGGAAGAATGAAATCCATCTTCTGCTTTAGGAAATATGCCAAAGTAAAATGTGATAATCAGTTATTTCAAATCGGTACCTATTATTTTTATGTTGTCAAATCTATATACTGTTTTTCTATTATTCATAAAAGATATTCCAAAGTCTAAGATTTTAACTACACTCACAAACAGTTTTTCTTCAGGTATACTGCCTATTACTTGATATGTGACATATTTATTTTCAGAATTTAGGAAAAAGAATAACTCGGAAACGTAAGGAACTAGGGAAGAAAAATTAAGACCAACACAGGAAATGGATTGCAACTCTCCTTAAAGTAGTTTCTAAATAAGAACAACCTCAAAGAAAATCTGTGACAGTATCTAAAAAAATAAGAAAAAGAAAAAAAAAAAAGAAAAAGAAACCGGAGGAACAAGCAAAGCGGGTAACATTTGGCAACAGCTACAAAAAACGTTCAGAAATTCAACTACAAAAATAAGACATTTAAAATTTTTGTGTTGTCTAAAACAGAAAGTAAATTGACTGGAATTAAATGTCCAAATTGAACATTTCACATTTATCTAATTTTCACTGTAAGAATTCGCTTGTATAGAGAAATACTTAAGAGTAAGCATTGTTCGTTATTTTTCTAACTGTTAATCATGGCAAAATCCTTTTTGTAATTTATCTCAGAAAGTACCAGCCTATATTCTTGCAAATCAAGATGAGATGTAGGAGAAATCTCAAGAAAAACCTTTAGGGGATCACCATTTGGTTTGATGATTTAATTTTGCTTTCTGCTACAGATGCTTTTCCTCACAGTGAATGGCACATCATTCTACCCTCTGTTTGTTTAACACACTAAGCGACACTACCAGGAAGACAGAGGAGACCGGTGGGTGTTTCTTCCCAACTCCTCCAGCAGTTCCCAAGATCCATGCAGTCTAGCATGTAGAAGTACACACAGTATGACCCTTAGTTCTCAGGTCTCTGGGTGTGCCAAGTGTGTTTGAGTGTGTAAAAAGAATTTAGAGTGTGTATATATCTAGACTGGCAAATAATAATTTAGAAGTTTTTAATACTGTCAATATGTATAGTTTTTCATCTTTGGTGAAATTCTTTAACTGACGTTAAATCACTGATGTTGATACTGTCTCATTCACCATCATATTTTAGGTTGTAAGTGCAGGACATAGTTGTTCCACATAATGAGAAAACAACAGTCTGTAAGAGATTCTAAGTGATATGCTCAAGGTTGCAGCATAAAGGAGAAGCACAGACGAGACGCCCGAATTCCTGGCAAACGTCCTTAATCCATCGTTATGCTGGCTCCAGCTCAACAGAAAATATATTTTTGTTATTCCCAGTGGATGCCACTGAAGAATGATTCTCCATGTTTACTATTTTTTGCAGTGCAGTATGTTTCCTCAAGAAACATGCTCAGTACATTACAGGTAGCACTATATAAGAAATTTCACTAAATATAGTATATTATTGAATTACATTCAACGGAATTATATTCAGTAATATGCTATACATTTATTATTCTAAATACTAATACTTGTCTTAAAAGGGGCTCTTTGTGCAATTTTGAGAAAGCAATCTTGAATAGGATTCTTTTCTCTTCCCTCCTAAACACACACATACACACACCATATATAGTGTATCAGATACCTATTAATGATTAATACATTAAGTTTTTCCCTGTTAAGTATTCAGTCATATACTTGTCTACTTTGGACCTACATAAAACTAGCGCCATTCATGTTGACCCTACCCATCACAATATAAATCTATATATGTTGACACCTTAACCCCCTTATAGAAAAACAGAATAATTACAAATCATAAAGGCAATGGTTAAAAATGTACACTAATTTTTAAAAATCATCAATTATATCAGCAGGAAGGAGTTTACCTGTGAGTGGGTTGAATATAAATTTAATTTTAACCATCACTGTTGTAAAACAGTTTGTTGTGCTGGTGTGTGCTCAAATACAGTGCGATCATGTATGATCATGTACGGTAGCACAGTGCTCCATCAGAGCTCAGGATGTCTGGAAGCGAGAGGAAAAGTTTAACATTGTGTATTTGTGTCAAAGGTAAATAAGACTCACTTTGTCAGTCTTACAAACTCATCCTGGAATGGAACTCATGAGTCAGGGATTTACTGTATTTGGCATTCTGTCCCAGCGACTAGAAAGCTGACAAAAACTGAAAATTGGTGACCGAGAAGTGAAGTCATTTTTGTGGTTCTATATGACCCCATGGTTTAGAAATCTTTGGAACTGGTTTGCAGGAGTTTGGAAAGATTTGGAGACACTTGTAAGAGAAGCTTTAGAATGCTATAAGAAGAGTTTGAAGGATGGTTCTGGTCAGAGAATGCTTACAGGAATGCGGACAGTAAAGGGCAGGCTCAGGACATCTCAGTGGCAGTTAGATTACAGGCTGTGTATTAAATTCTGGTAGAAAACTGGTCTATATTTGTGTCCGTTTCCTGAGACCTTTCAAGAGACTGAGATTAAGGGTGGTGGATTAATTAGTCATTTCCCATATTCAGGCTATGGCACAGCTACTGCTGGCTGCCTTTAGCCAAATTTACAGTGAGAATCGGGGAGAAAAAGTAGAGCAGAAAAATTTGAAAAACTTCAATTTTGGCTCAGAGGAATCATGTGTAAAGTGGGGGCCAAAGGAGGGATGGTTTCTGTAGAAACTAGCACCATTAAAAAGAAGCCAAGTAGTTTATACAGAAACAAGAAGTAAAATACTTTGAGGGTGACTCAGAAATCAGCAAGATGCCACTCACTGCAGAATAAAGCATGCAAAAGTGCCAACCTTTCATTTGAGAAAGTAACTCCTAAGCACTGTACTTAAGAATGCCTCATAGGGAAGTCATTCGGCTGGATTCATTTTACTGTGCTCAGCCAACTCAGAGGCCATTGCAGGCACTCAGAGGCCACTGCAGTCATGGTCCAAGGGGGCCGGCTATTGCTTCCACTGGTAGTAGACTTTGACATCGTCTGCATAGTTTTACCCGAGTGCAGAATGCAAGTACTGTGGGGTTGAGAAAGCTTTCACTCAGATGAAGGCCTGAAATACCAGGCAAGGATCTCCTGATAGGACAATGCATAAAGCTGTAGGAATGAAGCCAAAGGTGCAGTTCAGACCTCAGAAAACTAGAGATGCCGGGAATATGGAACATCTTCCAAAGAAAGTCTTGTTGGCTTCAGTTGGCAAGATCATAGAGGTGGGGTTGCCTGAACACTTTACATTCACTACTGAGTGTGCTGGATGTCATATATTGATTTCACGACTTGGCATAAGCCTGGATGGATTTTGGTCTTGCTTTGGTCTGATTCTTCTCCATCTCCCCATTCCTCTCTTTTGGAATGGAAAGTCTGCCCTGTGCCATTTTACCTTGGAATTGTGTAACTTGTTTTTGGATTTTAGAGGTTCCCATCTAAGAGTTTTTCTGAATCTCTGAAGAGACTTCGACCTGAACTTTTAAACAATGCTGGTACTGTTGAGATCTTGGGGAAAGGACTGTTGCATTTCCAGTTGTACACACAGTAGTTATGTTGTGTTAGACATAATTATGACCTTCCTTACTGTCTTTATTTGGAGATTACTTAGGGTTTACGAAGACCCTATATAACTTATATTTGGGTATAAAGTTGACAAGATGTTGGATCTGCTGGTGTCAATTTAATAGACTTAGGGTCACCAAGAGGACCAATGAAGCACATTTCTGGGTGTGTCTCTCTGTGTCACGGAGGTGTTGACCTTGGGCTTCACAACTAGGTCCTGACACCTTCCTCTGTGTGCTGCTCCCCTGCTCTGCTTCCTGGCCACTGTGAGGTGAGCAGCTTTCCTCTGCCCAGGCTCTGCGCCATGATGTTTGTCCTTTGGAGCCAGCAGACCATGGACTGAATTTCCTGAAACCATGATCCAAATTAAATCTCTCCTCCCTTAAATTTTGGTTGTTGGGTATTGTGTCCCAGCAAAAGGAAAAGTGACTATTATACCATATGACAAGGACAATAAAACCCTGTTTAATATCATATATAGGATCAAATCTGGGTTGATCAAAGCCCTAAATATGAAAGGCAAAATTATCAAGTGCTTAGATAACATAAAACATTAGCTTCTTGATGTCATGCTAGAGAAGAATCAGTTTGTTCCAATAAAATGAGAAGGTATATACTAGACATCCAATAATACTTATTAAATTGAATACTTTTATGATTTTAGATGCAGCCATTCTCCTGTATAGGTTAGCATTCTTTCCTCAAAAAATATAAGGTACTTCAAATGTACAATAATACAGCAGCAATAATTTCTTAACATTGTCAAGTTATAAACATCAGATTTGAACAACTGCCCTTTTCAATGCAATGTGATAAATGTGTAACAAATACATCATAGACTTTGAGCACATCTTAACATTTGCTAAACACAATTGTTTCGTGTTATTATTTAAATAACAACCCAAGTTGCCATTTTGTTACCAAAGATAAAAATAAAAATATATGAGAATAATGGGAAATAGTAAAAATGGCAAATACGATATGTTTGTGTATCTGCAAGAATTGCTTCTCTAAGGAATAAAACATCAAATACGACGCATTTCATTTCAAGACTCCCCTCACTTTTTAAAAGCTACTATAATTTATTTCTTCACATGTAACGTTTTTTCTTCATAAAGTGTTGAGTTCTGTAGCAAAAATTTGGAGAGAGTTGTTTTTATATCTCCAGTTTAATGACGCAAACGTTGCATTCCTAAGAAAATGTGTGGTATCAAAATCAATTGTCGTCTGGAAAAGGGAAGATAAGGACTAGACAGTTTCAATCTTGTGATAGTGAAGTGAATTTTAGTATAGGATTTCAAGAGTAATCATGTTTTTAGAGCTATTATAGATTTAAATTTCATGATAGACTTCCCAGTCTACTGTATTAATTTAAGGTAGCCTGGTTGACTAATACAAGCATTGAAAATGGATAGTTATAAAATTTAAACATTTCTGGTAAAATGCAGCATATCTCATATCTAGCATCCATAATAATCATCTTTTTTTTTTCTGTCACCATCAGCAATAGCATTAGCATAGTTTCTTGCAAACAATATTTCATCATTTTATAATTATTTTACTATTTAGCTTTTGCTATTTTAGTAAGGATCCTAAAACTTTTTAGTGAATTAAAACAACATTTATTTTTGTAGCTCACAATTTCATGAGTCAGTATGCTTATCTTAGTTGGAGAATTCTAGTCTTCCAGTTTTTCTGGTATTAACTAGACTTCTTCCTAGGTTGGTGGGCACCTGAGGTCATCTCTGTAGATCTGTCTCTGGAGGGTGACTGGTTATCAGCCAGGATAACACAAGTGATTGGGCTGCTAGTCTCTCACCATCTAGTAGGCTAGCCTGGACTCGTTCCTGGGGCAATCCTGGCACTCCTAGAAGCCAGACCATGCCCGTCACTAAAACTTGCTCTCTGTCTCTTCTACCTTAGTCTCTTGGCCAAGTAAGTCAAAAGACTAGACCACTTTGTAGGGACAGAGAAACATATTGCTCCTTGCTGGGGAGAAGGGTGAAGCACTGAATATTCTACAATTTACCAAAGTTAAGCAATGCACATTGCTAGAGAAAAGCTCACTCAAATAGCATAGCTGTACTTCCAAGGCCATGCTAGTGATCTATCCTGACCACTACAGCAGGCATAACCAATGTAATCCAGAATATGAAAACTGGTCTCCTAATCATTTGACAGTGTCATAGACAATGCAATTCATAAAAATCTTCTGAGTCACAAAGATCTTAGCTACTGGAGGATGGTGGTTTTATTCCTTTGTTAACCCACGTCCATCTGAAGCTCAGACAAATAAAAACATTGAGGGGTGCTATAGTGCCATTTATTCCCTGATACATGAAATGTTCTTGTATTAAGCAGGTTACCCTTGGCTAGTGAGAATTTTCAGAAACTTCTCATACTCAGCATTAAAAAGATAGATTTTTGAGGCTAAAATAGTAAAGCACAAGTAATTAGCCTCCCAACTGCTGTTGTAAATCTTTTCATGTGGCTAATTATTTCCTTGTTCTGGAAATAGGTTTATTTGCAACCTTAAAGAGGCTTTATGGGTAACAGAGGTCCTTCAGGCGCTCCAAACTCTAAACCAGTTTTATTCCAATAATTAGTATATCCAGCTCAAAATACTGATTAAACTTCAAACTTTATTCTAGGTTAATTATTCTTTGTATTAATCAAGGTAGACCAGGTTGTAACAGACAAACCCAAAGGAAGTCTTGATTTATTCTTTTCCAGTTTACCCTAAGTGCTTTATTTACCAGAGTACAGTCCAATGCAGTGACTCTTTCCTCTAGTAATTGATCAAGAGCCACTTTACTCTTGCAATGCTGCCTTTCTGAAATTAGGCATCCTCAGTGGTATGTGGCAGGACCTCGCCATAAACTCAGGTGGCCGCAGGCAATTACAGACTGGCAGGCTCCATGTTTCCTTGACAACTCGTAAGGGATGTGCTAATAAGGGCTGACCTTCGAGCCCCTGCTTGTAAGAAGGTAAAAAGAAACAAAAAATAAACAACGGGATTAACTAAATTGACCCAGCAGTCATCCCTGAAAAGTGAGGTGACTACATTCTTACGCAAAGCAAGGGAAAATTGTAACCGATACAATCAACGAATACATGTATTCGAATAAGGTGAAAAAAAGGATATCCAATCAATAGATTTAGTTTGTACCCTAAAATCTTGGTGGGGGAGGGTTTCACAAATAAATTCTGCTCTCTTTGTACGGTTTTTGCTCAGGTTTTGAACACCAGTCCCCTGGGTCTGTGCTACTAAAAGAGCTGTTTTCTTGTGACCAGTGTGGTGCTTTCGTTTCTTTGGCGTCGATCTCCTCTCCCATCACAGGTGTGCGAGGGGGAAGGAAGCGTCACCCACTGACACCTTACTGCTGCAGCCTGGAGGGGACCCATTTCGTTTCCATGCATATTTCATTGGCATAAGTGGTCACATGCCCCACCTAACTGAAAGGAGGTGGAAAGTATAAGACTTTCATAACCAAAAGAGGAAATGTGACCTTGGAAAGCATTCATATTATGTACCGCATGTCTTTTGAGAGTATGCCTGCTAGGGATGGAACATGTGATCAACTTCATTACTTTTGCTTTATGTTTCTGTCCCTACTCCTTTCTCTGTCCTCCATGGGCTTTAAAACCAGGGGAAGCTGCTTTTCTCCTTTCAGCTAGAATAGGGAAGACTGAGGTAAAACAAGGGGCAGAGAATTTCTTATTTTACTGTTATTATTAGGAGCTAACTTGGCTTTCTGTGGTCAGCTGGTACTTTGCAGTGGACTCTTTCTCCGTGGCGTGTTTCACAGGTTCATTGGCTATTGTCCCATGAATGCGAATTGCTCATTGACAGTTTTTAGCCATCCTCTCACAGACTATTTACAACTCTGGGTGTCTATTTTCACCTAGATTGCTACCACACTCCTTGGAGAAATACGTAAGTTTTAGATGATTGAAACCCGACCCAAATTCACTTTTTTTCATAGTTCAGAGGAAACTTAGACTTTGACTTGTTGGTTGAAGGAGCTACATCCCAAATTGTGGTCATCTTCTCTACTACCATTATCTATTTTATCCATCTACCAGCCTTTCAATTCCTCAGGTTTTGGTAAGACACCAATATTCTGTATCCACCGCAAGCTTCAAGTAAATAAATAAAGAAAATAGAGTGATGATAGACAATGATATGTACTGTATATTTCAGAAATCTCGAAGAAAGGATTTTGCTTGTTTTCACCATAAAGAAGTGGTCAGTGTAGGAGAAAATAGATATGTTACCCTGGTTTGAATATTACATAAAGTGTATATGAATTGAAACATCACACAATATCTCATAAACATGTAGAATTTTTGTTTTAATGTATCATTTAAAAGTAAATATAAATCAAGCTTTCTGACTTGTCCTTTTACAGTGCTCCTAATTGGTTTCACATTTATTTCCCTGTGCCACAGTAGTCATTTACACAAATTGAAGTCATATTGTGTTCTTCTTGAGATCTTTCAATGTCTTTCTGTTGCATGTAGAAGAAAATTAACCTTTACAAACTCCAGTATCAACTGTGGTCACTGGCACTCAGTGGAAGTTCCTAGTTGGTCGAAGATGATGTGGCAGGAGAGTGACATGCCCAGTCTTGTCACAGAGAGGGCATGGAAACTCAACATCCTGGACCCTGCCTCTTTTCACATCATGTTTATCCTTTTTAATAAAATTGTAATTATAAGTTTTTCTTTCCTGAGTTCTTTCCTTCATTCTAGTGAATTATAAAATCTGAGGGGATCATAGGAATCCCAAGTGTATAGGTTCTTGATCAGAAGTACAGGTGGCCTCTAACACCTGCAGGTGGCATCTGAAAAGAGGACAATCTTGTAGAGAACTAAGCCATCAACTTTTGGAGTCTGAGACTAACTCCAGGTAGTTAGTATTATAACTTCATTACAGTTGCCTATAATCCTAGCATTCTGAGAGGCTGAAGTAGAAGAATCTCAAGTTTGAGCTCAGCCTACACAATTTAATGAGTTGAGAGCTTATTTCAAAACAATAAATAAAAATAGGACTGGGAAGTCGCTCAGTCTGATGGCCTTGGGTTCAATCAATAGTCATGTGGAAGAAAGAATTGCATTGAGTACATTGGGTTGGGGGCAAAGCAGTATAGGTACCAAAGTCGGCTCTAATTGAAGAACCATGTTGTGTTTTGTTCTCTATGTTCTTCAACTGTAATTCACTCAATGGAAGTTCTAATTCTTCAGATATTAAATATTTAATCATCAGTATGTCTTTTGCTCTTGTAATTTTTTTTTACTTCATAGAAATCATTGTACTTTATAACTATATGTGCATTTATACATCAGTCTTTTTCTAACAGACTGCTGAGATCTATAAGGTTAGAAATCATATTTTCTTTTTTTACCATTGTAAATCCAGGTCTTAGCAAAGCACCTAAGATTTGGACACTCGGATTTTAAATATTTTTGTTAGGTAGTTGAGCAAATATTTTATTGTTGAAACAATACACCTTCCTACCACTTCTACCAGAATTATAAAATAATTAGATCTAGAATTATAAAATAAAAATGTGTGGATTTTGTTGTTCTATGAACCTTAGTTCAAATTCCAGCTGAGTTACTTAATTAGTCTGTGAAAATTTAGAAAAGTTCGATGACCTTTTCTGAATCTAAATTTCCTCCTTTCTAATTTAGAGATAGCACTTTTTATTTCACAGGGTTATCAAGACTTGAGAGAAATAACAAGATACAGCACCTAACAAGTTACTTTCAAACAATCTAGTTTTTATTTTCCCTTGTGATTTCCCAGGGTTTAAAACTTCCATACACTTCCCTGATCTACAGACATCTATTTATTTCAGTTTTCATTCCCTCAATTACACATTTTCCCCTCAAAGTTGTACTTCTAGCTTCTGAAGACTCTACAAGCTAATTAGACTTCTGGGCTCTTCACAGAGTGGGAATAATAACTTATAACCATCTTCCCAGCATCTCCTGGACAAGATGGCTATCCTGCCATTCCAGTGTTTCTCACTGAAGCAAAAATATTTTGTGACACCCAAACATTGTTTTTAATTGTTTTGTTACATAAAACACACAAGAGAAACTAACTTCTTGTGCATAGAAGCCCGTG
>PVJO010016184.1:0-42724 GCA_004026905.1 Hystrix cristata | reverse complement strand
AAAATATTAAGGTACATGACTGTAGTGGAATTGAAGAAATGAAATTGAAATATCCGGGCTCCATGAGCATAGTAAAAATAAAGGAGAATACAATCAAAGTAAAAACACCTACAATGGTCAAAAAGTGAAATGCCAGCTGTGAAGAATCGGATATAATAAATTATCCCATAAATAAACAGCTGAGTTAACATGCTCAGGCTGTGTACTGGACAACTCTAATTAGAAGAGGGCATGCTATGAAATGACTGTTTAGAATAGAGAAGTTTTTCATTGAATTGTGGAAAAGTTTGAATGAAATAATATTAGATTCATAATGTATAATCTATAAATTGTTCATTCAGAGTATTACAAACTGAATATTGTGTTCTCTTTCAAGTTTCAAAGCTGGAGCAAAATCAAGAGATTCTAGACTGACCTTAACATGGCTAGAGTTATGGCTTTAGATTTATTTAATTGAAGAATAGACAGTTGGTTCTGGAAAACAAGTGGGGAAAGAAATATCTAGTTTATGTATCAGATTTTTGAACCACAATCATTCAACTTAAGCTATTGTGAGGTTTTTGTTTTAAAATAGATGTAGCTTAATAGAAATTTAAGCAAAGACCAGATGTCATTTCTTGAAAAACAACTTATTAAGTTCAAAACAATGTGAGTTTTTAGGAAAAGTTGATGTGAATATAGACTAGCAAGTACTAGAGTAAAGGAATGATTTTAAGAAAGCCAAAAATTTCCCTAATTCATCTCTCCTGGTCATAGTCAATGCTTTTATATTTTACTCTAAGTTCTTTCATTTATTAATTGGTATTCCTGTGTAGACTGTTACGCCTCTACATAACGAGATGCTATATGAGACATGTGATTTCTTTGAAGGAAAACCATGACACTAAAAATAGAAAAATAGTGATGCAGATTTTTCCATAAAATTGAACTTATGTGTGCTTCAAAAGAGAGGGAATAATTGGCCCTATTATTGAGCAGCTTCTGGACAAACCCAATGAACAAAAAAATCATTGTGTCAAATTTTCATGTGTAAATGACAAATTCTCAGAATGTATTCATTGTCTCTGATTCATATTCATTTTAATCAAATAATTGTGGTTCTGGAAAACCAAAGACAATAAGTAAAATTAAAAAGAATTCTTTGAAATTATCCACATTTAGACTCTTTATTAAATTCAGGTCTAGACCAAACAAGGGAACCTCCTATAAAATGAATCAAATACCTCTGCCTCTTACACTTTAAACACTTGTTTAATTATATTTAGTGATGAAACCAACATCACTAAAACTTTCTAGAATCCTAAGACTTTAAACTTTCTTCCAAAAGATACCATAATGTAGTAAGTATAGAAATGTGTGGTGTATTATTTTAAAAAATTAGTATGATCAAAAATCCTTCACCGCAATTTATTTACATGTAAGTAGAAGTCTTCAAAATTCATCAATAACAACTAATTCACCCTTTGAAAAAGTCAGCAAGTTCTATATTATACAAGTGATGACAGTCAAAAAATAGCATCAAAGGAGAACTAATTATATTGGGGAAAACTAAATTACCAACATCTCTGTAATCAGCAGTGCTAAGAAATAACCTGCACTCCTAAAAATATAATCAGCATTGATAGAAATACAGAAACGTATCATCAGTGACAGAGAAATGAAATCTTTACCACCAGCATAAATGCAGAACAATCATATAACTCTGAAAACAGTTTGGTATATCGTGTGTGTGTGTGTGTGTGTGTGTAAACTTTATAAAGATATTTAAGGTCCATAAAAAGTCCATAAAAATATGTAAGGCTGGATATCTGATATACAAACAGATATTAAGCCTATAAAAATCATGACTGTTATTCAAATCCCATGATTCTGAGACTTGAGGTTGGTAATGTGCTTTGCAAATTCTCATGAAATTTGCATATCATCATAATAGTAAAATTCCCTAACTTCACAGATACTTCTTTTCCTGAAACTCCTTGATACCTGAGTATATAACCATGTCACACAGATCTCTTCGGACTTATAAGTGGCTCTTTTCTGCATTTCAGCCAATTTCTGAAGGGAGTAACAGCTGGTAATTATGTAATTTAATCCATTCAGCTGCTCTCAACTTGTACAATAAACATCGTCAGTTCTTCATTATAAACATGTGTAGAAATAACTAAAGGAAGAAAGATAATTATACTACTTGTCCCAAGAAGGTATCTGTTAATCCTACTCATATCAGCATAATACTTTTCCTGATTTGTATTTACTTCTACTTAGAGTGATTATAAGGGTAGCCTGCCTGTTGACAGCCTGCATTTACATGAGCATTTTAAGGAATCCTCGCATTCTAACGTTAGTATATCAGTAAAATTTACTGATTAAACTACATGTCTTTCATAATGAGAGTAGACTTTTAATAATTATATGAAGTCATTGTGAGTATTTTATTTAGAAGTACGACCTATAGATAATCAACCATACTCTATTCCTAGGTATAAAAAATTACAGGACAAATTAAGAAGATTTAAGAACTTGAGAAACTCCCCTTTGTGTTATCCACACAGAGAAAGGAAAATCTATTTTCTCAAAGTTTGACAAATATAAAGTTTTTGTCACAAAAATGAAAAGAAACTTCAAGTATTTGAGAATTTAGAAGAGTTGTCAAGGGCTATTTGGCAACTATATTCTTCCTAGGTTTAGCGATCTTTTAAATCTAGAGGCATAATACCATTTTTGGGAACTAAAATGTTCCTTGTCAGGAACAATAAAACTATGTTTCAGACCCCTGTAAGAAGCGAATAAAGAAGAGGTTTGCGGGAGTGAAATGTATTTGGACTTTTCTCTACCAGAAAGCTTTGGTATTAAGGAGATGAAAACAAAACCACTTTTTATAATAGTATTTGTGGGGGGAAAAAAGCATAGGAAAAGGTAGAATGTGCACTATAATTTTGTTGTCATCAATCACAGCTGAACAATCCTATGCTGATTTAGATTTACCTTGCTTTCCTACTCATCATGATAGCTAATTTAAATGTTCTCTGCCTTTTTCAAAACTCCTCATCCTTATGTCTCAGAAAAAAGTCAGAAGAGAAGCAAATCTCTAGCCCTTTTACCCATTTAATAAAATTCATTTAATATAGAATTATTGAAGACTTGTAAAATACACCATCATTTTCACCATTGTTATTAGAATTCTAGGCACTGCTATTGGTCCCTTTGTATTTGGCAAATGCTTCTAAAATTCTCTCTCTTTCAATTTTTTCTTCATTGACAGCATGAGCAGAAACATGTTTGAAACATGAATTTCTAACAGATTGTCAAAATTAAAATGTTTTAAATTGTACCTTTACTTCATTTTTGTAAGAACCTGCTTGGTGATTCCATTCTTGGCTGATTTCCTTCTTATACCCAGTTTTAGCATGAGAGAAGAACTATCCAGCAATAGGATTATGAAATTGAAAATATTTCAAATTGCTTCTTTATTTTTGAAAGACTTCTAATAAACTAAAAATCACAAAATATCAATCCAAGTAAGGAGGTAAAATTGCTCAATAAACATAATCAAAATTAAATAAGAGAACCCTGGAGGAACAAGAATTAAAGATGAAAATTTGCGGACATCCTACTTGGGAAAGAAACCTCTACTAATTGAGAATATAACAGAATATTCTATGCAAATATATATGAGGGAAATGAAGCCATAAACACTGGCTTTTGATCACAATGTCTTATAACCATTACAGAATATGTAACTGTAGCTCCTGCTTGCATTTCCCAGTATAATTTACCTTATATATGTACACATGTCTTCAGTCAATCCGTTCACAGGATGCAGAATACAAGTGTAGCATTGCTATGGAACGGACGACATCAACACAAGTTCTTAAGGTTCATCGAGTAACTAGATGTAACTTTTAGTTGACTTTCTTGAGGATGAGGTTAAATATTTAACTGTTTGGCAGAGGAAATGAAGGAAGAAGGGCTAATATTTGATAAGTTGCCTCAAGAAGTAGTGCCCTGAGGCAGAGGAAGCTACAAACCTGAATAAACATGGAGTTAACTGTTAAGTCCATCAAGTTAAGGGAACAAAAAGTCAAAATACTGAGTTTCTGTGTGTTTTTATTTCTTCATGAGAAGGGTGCGAGGATGAGGGAGATCAAAGAGGAATAAATATTCAAGGTAAGTGGAACATGAAACATGATGTGCAAAAGCTTACAAGTCTTCAGCCAGTCAAGGCATATACACAGTGTTATGATTACCAAGTTAAATCCACGTGAGCTGGTGATCTATGAGACTAAAGAGGTGCAGGTGGGCTTAGTGAGCCATGCCGAGGGACTTTGGCCCGAAGAGGAAATATGAACATATTTGGCATTTAGAAAGTTGCAGTTATTTTCCTTGCTGACCAACTGATCTGACAAAATACCAGTTAGGAAATTAAGAGAATGTCCTCCAGGTTTGAAAGGGTTGGCTAGACGGATGTCACTGCCATTGACTTTGAAATGAAATTAAGAAAGAGATTTGAGTTCCAAGAGAATAGCTTTGCTTGCAAATATTTTTAATGTATTTTCATTTGAAGCATTCAAGTAAAAATCCAATATAAATGCCTATATGTATGTATTTAAAATTTAAAGAGTGTTCTAAGTTCTATGTATTTATTTGAAAATCAGATTTAAGTAGCTGGCAATTAATATGGGAAGACACAAAATCATTCAGAAGAAAAGGAAGCACCTGAAGTGATATGTACCTAGAGGAGACGCAGAAGAAAGATTTGAACAGGGCGGTGAGAAAAATCAAGACTTTTCTTGTTTGGGGAGTGGTTTGGAGAAGGCAACAGAACGTGAAATTTATTAAAAGAGGAAATGCTTAGTAATGCTAAATAAAGTGAGGAAGTAAACTAAAATAAATTTCAGAATAGTGCCAGTTACATTGGAGAGAAGGAACTCAATATGAAAATTAATAAGAGCGATTTTAAGGAGTTGATAGTGTTGGAACATATCATAGCTGGATCTGAAGAAAGGATAAAAGGAATAAAGAAAACAGGAAATTTTCAAGGAATTGGAATGTGTTGATAGTCAAGTATCAGAAATATAGTCTGGAGTGGGGTCAGTTCTTACAAAACCTGTGCAGTGAAATTCTTCTCTTAAATAATACAAAATTACAAATATCAGGTTGGGCACAAGACTTTGTAAAGAGCAAGTGCATGTTAAAAACCCTGAAATTAATAGCTTCATGGAAACTCTGCCTGTGGTAAGAGATGAGCCAATAAACAGGGGAGGGATTTATTAGGTTCCAGAGGTTTAAATCTGCTAGGAAGAAACGACAGAAAAGAATAATGTCTTTACCTGCACTTCCTAGAAGCAGAGCCTGAAGCAAATGCTTGTTATTACTTTACTAGGGAATAAAGGCACAGAAAAGCAAAGGGAGAGAAAAGGCAAGTGAATGAGGGAAGGAAGGAAAAACAGTAAAGAATCCATTACTCGGCTGGGCACTGCTTGCTATCATGTACTACTAGTTGCTCATAATCTAACAACCTGCTGCGTCTCCGAAGATCCTTTTGAGACCAAGAGAGAAGAATTTTTCTAGCAGTTTTATTGATCAACTCATAGTTGAACTTTTTCATTGGGTACCACTGATATCCCTGGTGTCTGTAACATCAGCATCAACAGGACTTACGGGACATGATATGAGACATGCCCCTACTTGGGAAGGGTTATTCTCAGAAAAGCTGGTTAGAGTTCAAACAGAATTAACACAGAGCCCACCTGGCTTGGAATAAAAAGGCAAAACATCCCAAGCACAACTGAGACATAGATCTGAAATGCTACTTAAGAGCTAATAGAGACTAAAATTCTGCAAAAGACTAAGTATAATTAAAAGAACATGGTACCTGAAAAACATTAACTTCCTAAACCAGGAAAAAAATTAGAAAAAATACATTCTAGACTGTTTTTCATACTTCAAATTGAAAGTCTATTTTATGAAAGTCAAATTCATACATTTGAATTCATCTACTTTAGGCTACATATGGGCCTGAGTCAAGATCAGTTTACCCAGGAATGTATTTGGGATTAAGCAAACTAGAAGTCACAGACAAAGGTCTCTTTTCAATATTATATCACAATGTATAGAAAGAGGCTCTGGAGTAAAACATATCTCAATAAGTGGTTCTGAAAATAACAAAGCCAAAATATCATAAAAATATATAATACACTGACATTTATTTAAAATTGTGAAATGCAGAGAAATAATGAAAAGGAGAAATCTGCCTATTTATTCACTAGAACATATGCCTCACACTAGTAAACATTCTCAATTTCTTCCATTCTTTATTAGGTCTGCATTAGAAAAATATCTGAGAGATAAATTCTGAGAGAATGTCTTCCAAAACTATAAAAATTCTTACCACTGAAAAAAAGAAAGGCTGTTTATGACATATTATATTCGAAAATAAAAGAAAGCAAGTCCTTGCTAATCTTCTGATAATTGGTATTGTATTGTGCCTTAAAGTGAAATTCACGATTCAAGGTTTTATCTGTAAACCTTGATTTATAATGTACTTCCTGGTAGGCATGCTTCCTTTGCTCACATTTAGTAAATCAGTTGTGCTATACATATAAAAACTTTCAAAATAACTATAAATTGGTGATTAGATGTTTGGTCCCGATTTTCAAAATTAAGAGCAACAGCAAACCAACAGAAGGGCGGCCTTCTCAGTTGACTGACATAAAGTTGTAACTGTTGGGGGGACAGATGGCCCTCATTAAGCTTTGTGTATTAGAAAGTAAGCTTCAGAAGGATAAAGTTTCTATCATATGGCACCCCTGAATAACATGTTTAAAACACTCTTCCAACTTACAGAAATTCTTAAATAAGATTTTCTTAACAACAAAATATGGAAATATATATCTGTGCCATATCGTTTGAGGCAAGTTATTTTCTACATTAGCTACTAAGA
The DNA here is from genome assembly GCA_004026905.1 of Hystrix cristata. Lineage (NCBI taxonomy): Eukaryota > Metazoa > Chordata > Mammalia > Rodentia > Hystricidae > Hystrix > Hystrix cristata. Next base: position 35,781 of record PVJO010016184.1, on the reverse strand, counting down.
CAACTCCTTTATTAGCCTGGAGCTTATGCCCAATAGAGTCAAATATTTCACACAGTAAAAATATTTATTTTTAATGGGAATTTTTGGAAAATTTTTCTCTTAGAGAACGGAGCAGAAAATACTGAGCTTTTCTGTATGTACCTGCCCAAAATATGCATAGACTTCCCCATTATCTCCTTCAAGTGAGTGGTATATTTTTTTACAGTTGATGAACCTAGACACATTGTTGTCGCACAGAATCTAAAGTTGTTTGGTGTTATGCAGTTGGTGGCTTTGTACAAATTTATAATGACATGTACCTGTCATTAAGGTGTTAATCAAAGTAGTTTCACTGCCCTCAATGTCCTCTGTGGTCCACTTATTCATCTCTCCATCCCCTCTAGCCCCTCCAAACCACTGAAGTGTTTCGTTTTGTTTTTAATTATTGTCTCCATAGGTTTGCCTCTTTCCAAAATACTACAAAGTTTGGAGCATACAGTATGTAGTCCTTTCAGATTGGCTTCTTATCCTTAACAATATACATTCGAGCTTCTTCCATGTCTTTTTCACGGCTCATTTCTTTTTTAGCATTAAATAATATCCTAATGTCTGGATATACTACATCTTGTCAATTCACCTACTGAAGGATGTCTTCACTGACTAACATTTGGCCATTGTTAATAAAGTTGCTACAATGACATGCAGGTTTTTGTATACACAAAAGTTTTCACGCCCTTTAAGTAAAAAGAGAACAATTAATAGATTAGATGGTAAGAGTATTATTTAGCTTTTTAAGAAACTTCCGAAGTAGAATTACTACCAACAATAAGAGTTCTTTTCTCTTCCACCTTTGTCAGAATTTAGTGGTAATATGGTCTGACTTTGACCATTTTAATAGGTGTCTAAACACAAAATTGCAACAAACCTAGTTGCAGGTTATAACAGGTTTTTATTTGGGATTCCAGAATTGGGCAACAACTCATTCTAGAAAATAGAATGAATGTGTCAATGAAGATGAGAGTATGGTTGTTTTTTTTAATGACAGATCAAGAAATCAGGCAATTTTTTAATAAAGGAAACTGGTTAACTTGAGGCCATTACTGGTTGATTTTATTATAAAGACTAAAGTAGAGAAGACTTTATTAATATGCTGACTCATGTATGGTGGGATCTTTCTGATTGTTGTCAGTCTCTTGTTTTCTGGAAAAACTGGTCTACTTTGAGATTTACCTGTTCCCTCAAAGTTTCACTTTGTTTATGTGGAACTTAGGGTGAGTGGCTTTATTTTGGTTTGGTCTGGGCTGATAAGGCCTGGTGCCGGAAGTTAGTCCAAAACAATAGCCTCACATAAAAGCAATTTAACAGTATCTCATTTTTGTATTGAAAGTATTCATTCTTCAAATGCTGAAATTATAAGCAATATACATATATTAGATATGATAACTATAGAGAAAATGAAATATAAATAAAAAGAAAAATTAGTCACTTGGATTCACACCCAGTATTATCAACACATTAGCCCAATAATTTTTTTCCAATAAGAGCTACTACTGCCAGACATGGTGGCACACACCTGTAATCACAGCACTCAGGAGGCTGAGGCAGGAAGATTACTGTAAATTTGAAGACAGCCTAGGCTGTAAGAGAGTTCAGGGAAAACTGGCCAAGCTACCTAGCAAGAACCTGTCTAAAAAAAAAAAAAAAAAAAAAAAAGAAGGCTACCATTAAGAAAATAAAAAGGCAAGCCCACAATACAGCACATAATTCACATTAAACATGTCCATGAAACTACTAGTAGTCTGGATGTAATAGTTAACTGTTGTGTCAGTTTGAATAAGAAACACTTGATTGGCTTAGCATAGTCCTAGGTGTGACTGAATGGATTCATTGAAAAATGGAAGACCCACCTCGGGTGTGAGTGGCACTAACCAATAGGCTTGTAGTCTGGAAAGGATAAAAAGTGGAAAGAAGGAAAGCTCACTTCTGTTTCTTCAGAGGAGCTCTAGTCTGCCTTTGCCTTGGACATCTGTCTCCTGGCTTCCAGCACAGACTCCTCAGAGCCTTCAGCCTTATGTTACAGACCTCAGCTTCCTGATATGGACTTGCAGGGGACTCTACTGTGAGCTCCAGGCCTTCAACTTCTGAGTGAATCCTTCGGATCTCTGGCACACAGAGAACTCTTTTGCAGTCTTTTACATCTGACTCTGCAGGGGGGCCATTGTAAGCCCATTTTCTAAATCCATGAGTACACATATATTAAGTCTGTTTGTCTAGTGAGCTCTGACTGCTATACCAGGTATAATAATAACTCGTAAAAGTTAATAAAAGAAAAAAATAAAAAATCTATTAGACTTTTGGGCAAGACACTTAAATGGACGTAACACAAAGAAAGTATTGAAAAGGCTAATAAACATGAAAATGAGCTCAGTATTATTATTCATCAGAAAAATGGAATTAAGACCAAATGAACTACTACTACATATCCTTTAAAATGGCTAATTTTTTAAAAAATGTTGGCAAGTTCTCTGCCTATCAAAACACCATTTGTCATCACAAGTCACTTCTGTTCCATTCAGAAGCAGAAAGAATACCTCTATTTCTCCTTATGGTTGGAATTCCCTGTAAGTGCCCCGTAAGTGTGACACTTACACCACGATATATTGTACAGTTCTTAGTAAAAATTCCCATTTAATTTTTGCAAGCAGCCTGTAGGTTCCCTTTATGTAGAATTGAGAGGTGAAACCAAAAGTACTCGGGAGAACAACCAGATTATACAATATACAAAGGAATTTTGTTGTACTCATGATCCTCTCATCAAACATCAAGGACGTGTTATTTGGGCAAGTCTCTGTTTATCGTTCTTTTTTCACTGAAAGGCAGTTACTCAGCAATGCAAACGTAAAGATTACAAGTAAGGCATGCAACAAACCCGATAGCTTGTTGTTTGGCTCATGAAATTTTTGATTATTCAAATATGAGTAATTTGGATTTATTTTCAAAAAAACTTACATGAACAAGTTTCTCTTTTCTTAATTTTTAATAGTGAAATTGTAAATCATGAGGAAAAATGGTAGAATGAGCAGCTATAAACCCATCATCCAGATTTAACAAATGTTAACATTTTGCCATATGTTACTGACATAATTTTAAATAATAAAATGTTACAGGCACATGTGACGCTCCCTGTGCTTTTCCAAAGTACCATATTCTTCTTAATGCCGAAATAGATTTTTTTTTGCCTCAACCAAATGTCTATACTTCTATTACATACATATAACCATCATAATAGTTACCTCGATACATTTTATTCTGTCAAACCTTTCCCATTTCTGTACTGTAATTTTGTGACTTAAGAATTATTCTCATATCTCCAATGACAAAGTTACCTATATTTATCAAGGAATATTTTGAATTGCTAAGTATATACTTAGCTGGATACCATTCATCAGAGTGAAAAAGGTTCCATTTATTCTTGGTTTTGTAAGCGTTATTTTGTCAAGAATATATGCTGATTTGATTTTTATATCTATAATGTGAGATAGTCACACATTTTAATCATTTAATTTGCTCATGGGAAACATTTGCAGATTTATTTCTATTAAACATTCATTTCGCATACAATTTTTAAGTATTGGTTTGTTTATATGTAATAGTCAAGTTATAGTTCAAGCCTCTATAAATGTGATTTTTTTTCTTTATGATGTATTTGGTTTTATTTTCAAAGTATTAGTGTTTCATAAAATGTTTTGGGGGAGTTCGACTGTTTTAGATTATCATTTAAAATAAAATTTAAAATATTTAATATTTTTATTCTCCAAGATTATAGTGTTTCCTTCCTTCCTTTCTTCTTTCCTCCTTTTTCAGTAGGCCTCTGAACTCTTCACTTACAATTATTTTTTTGTGCTGCTATTGTGAAAAATGCTTTCACAATTTTCCTGATTTTAAAGTAATAAGGACCATGTACAGAGGTCTGCTACAGACATAAGCCATTTTTCCCACCTCATAGACAGTGTGCCTCCAGATGAAGCCCTCACAGATGAAGGCAAACACAGAACGAACAGAGCCCAGATAAAGTTATTTTACCTGCCGTGTTAAGTGTTGTTTAAAGCCAGACTAAATCATGTGGCTTCACTATATAGGATCATGTGGCTTCATCATATAGGATCCTATTCATTATATAGGATCATGGGGCTTCATTATGTAGGATAATTATTAGATAGGATAATGTCTTGATTGCTATTTTAAAGGATTTCTAGTTCTTATAAAATGAAGACAAGACAAAATTACCTAAATAACATAAGAAGTAAGTGACATGTCATCTATATAGCTTCCAATTTTAATAGAAATTTAATAAAAGAATTTTACTTACGTGGGGTAGCTTTGATAGACAACAGAAAAGTATACTGACTGATGAGACATTCAGCTTTACTTTTACTACTTTCTAGTTTAGCGCCACAGTTTATATGAAATAAAAATTTGCCAGAGAGAAACGAGACACAGAAAAACATTTTACAAAAGAAGGAGAGCAATGGAAATAGTAAAATGCAGGAAAAATAAAAGAGAAATAAATACTAAAATACTATTAATACCATATGATTTATCATTAAATAAAATAAAATAATCAAGTGATGAACATATTTTTCTCTAACAGATTTGATTACATTTACACATATTGAATGTTCTTCCCATTTTTTTTAATTTACAAAAGATTTGGAAGATGAAAAACATTATTTCATAATTACTTTGCACCCCAAATGTAAAACATAGGAAGTAATTCCCTATTACACTTAAGCCTCCTCTCTAAAGCATGCAGCATGTTATACAAGAATGGCACAGTTTCTCTTACAGAGGATGTACCTACATTTGGAAGCTTTTACATATTATAAACATTAATGGAATTTCAATGACCAAGTTTTGTACTTCTAATTGACCACTTAGAGAATAATTACCCATTATCATCAGAAAAAGGATATCAACAAACTTTTATGGTAAAAATTTGAAATAATTTAATCTGAGAGATACTGCTATTGAAAAGAGACACAGTTTGGAGGTATTTGAAGATTATGAGCAGAACACAAGCTATGCAATAAAATTATTGGAGAAGTAATCAGGTCATCGAGTTCTATTCTGAAAAAAGCATTCTGAAATTTTTTATTAGACTTTGAAAAGAACATATTGGGTAGCTCTTTCAAGTCAAATGTGAATTGATAACAATGATCCGAAAGGCTGACTTTCACTTTGTGAACAGAAAACAAATTTTTTTTTGGATAGAGACCATGAAGATTATTGGAAAATAAGATAATATCATAAAGATTCAAAGACCTTTATTCCAAAAGAAATGTAATGTATCTATCTCATAAAATGTGCAAGTGTTTGAGTTCTTTTCATCTTTAATTTTCAAATCCCCAGGGCAATTCTCATTATGTATCTGTGATATCTAAAGATAATGTCAAATAACGAAAAAAAGTGTGAGACTCTTTAGTTAGGCTAGCACTTGGGAAGACAGCCAACTTCTCTTATTTTACAATGAAGGAAAAAATAGCTCAAGGCAAGACTCTAAATAAAATAACTTCACTCTTATTTTATAGGTTTACAAAATATTCACAATGAAATATGTTCTTGAGTTTGTTCTTTTTCAAGCTACCTTGCAGTATGACTAAAATTTGACAGCTCCCTAATGGAAATTTTGAATAATACTATTATTTTTATCCTTTTAAAAAGGATTACTATAGCTCATCATACAGGTTTCATAGTACATTTAAAATAATGCCACAAATAGATATTGTGAATTAGTAAGTAGAACAAGCATTAAATAAAAGAGAAAGGATTTAAATTTATTGATCTCAAATTTTACTTATGAAGTTTTAAATTAATAATTTATGCACTACATATTTATTCATAATTATGCACATACACACTAACTTGTATGTTTATGTGATACACATCTAGTTATCTACATATAGAAAGAGAGATGGAGGAGAGAGATAATAAAAGAGAGTAGAAGAGGGACTGACACATGACCTCCAAAGTCATGTGATTGTGTTCCACAGTTAGGGATAATTCATCTGCTAGTTAAAATTTGAGGGGCTGGGGATTTAGCTCAGTGGTTAGAGTGCTTGCTTTGCAGGCACAAGGCCCTGAGTTTGATCCCTGGCACTCAAAAAAAAAAAAAAAAGAAAGAAAGAAAAATTGAAATTATAATAACCTAGATAATATCATAATTCCATTGTATACCAACCCTTTACGAATTATATATCTATAAGTTATAATTATTTTTAAAAATTTAACTTCATATACAGGCATTTATTAATGCACCATGAAAACATTACTCAGCCAAATTATTTTACTAAGGATTAAAATAGTTTCTCTGAATTTATAAATCACAATAAGCATTTGACCTATCACTACAACACTGTGGGTATATTATTATACATAAATGAAAGAACAATTTAAAAAAGCAAAGAAAGTGAATGCCAAGTTTCATTCAGTACAAATTCCATTTTACCATTACTTTGCAGAAGCAATCTAAATGTCAAATTTCTGAGACCAAAATTGGTACCAAGTAAATCATATAGCACTAACTGCAAAGTGCTGTGCAAAATATAGAACACTAGGTTGTACATAATTAGGAGAGAGTGTGTGCTTCTAAATATAAAGTCCTACATTCAGCATGAGAAAATAAAACCCTTTGGAAGACAGAAGTCTGGTTGTACTTTTTAAATACTCTTAACACCAACATAAGGGCAAAAAATAAAACACGAATGCTCAGTTAGTAAAAGCAGGCTTTTTGCATACAAACATGTAAGATCATTAGTGGAACCAATCAGAGAATGCTGTTACATTTATCATTCCTCTCACCTTAAATAGTTTGCCTCTGTTCCTTCAGGTAGTATTAGGAGAGTTAAAAGCAGAATTGTATCAAACACAAAAGACTTGCATTCCTAAATCTTCAGAATTACCACATTCGTGTATTAATTTCTTGATTCAGCAAATAATTCTAGTATTTAGAATCAGATAGCATTTTAAGTACAATAGTGGAGACATGTGTAACATCACACCACTTAAATACTATTTAAGAAGGCAAATGAGAAATGAATAAAAATGTAAGTAAATATATAACTAAATGTCAGTGCTCTAAAGAAAAAGAAAGCAGAGACAGCAGAATAATATGAGTAGTGTGAGAGATAACTTACAAAGGATAAATTATCTAAGCCCTTTCTGAAGTGTTGTCATCTGAGCAGAGACCTTAAATGCAAAGATGTGAGAGAAGAAAATTAAAAAAAAAAAAAATAGAACAGTCAATTTAAAAACTTTGAAGAGGAAATGAACTGGATTATCTTGACAGGAGTTAGGTAGTAGGAAGATGAGGTGATACCCATTTCAAGTTCGTTATCACATCTATGCAAGAGATAAAAGAGAAACAGATAAGAAAAGGAGTTCTGGAAATGGTAACAACTCCTTAGATGGAAAGTCTTGTGTGAAAGTTTTAGCAATAATAAAAGATTAGCTCAGTGTGGACTGAATGGAATGAGGCAATTCAAAGATATTGTCAGTATAGTGGCCTGAGTTACAAGGAATTAGTGTTGCTATTATTGACACTGGGAAATTTAGGTGGCGAACAGAGTAAAGTTAGGTGTTGAGTATAGTCAATTTGAGATACCTTCTAAACATGTAAGTAGTGTTAATAAAGCAGTGGAGCTTGTATGAGTAATGTGTGGTGTAGAAAGGTGATAGAGGTTTCGGTTATACTTGTCGATGACATCATCACTACATCAAAGTTATTTAAAGCCTGTGGTATTACAAATACCACATATGGAGAGAACAAAGATAACCACAGGAGAAAAATTACCACTTCAGAATCGGAAGAGGAACCAGGCAGGGGCATTGAGGTGATGTGCTCTGTGAGGCAGGATGGAATTCAGAGGGAGTGTATTTTAAGTAAAAATAATGAATGAGAATAAAAGGGCAACCAACTGTCCATTGTAATAGCAGCCACTCCCTCCACCTCAATTTTGCAGGTGGTGAAACTGGAATATTTCCCAACTCATAGAAGAATAGGTTATGTTGCTAATTGGGATTGTTTTACAAGTTAGACACCAAATTCTGGTCTATTTTCTCATCTTCGATGGAATAAAATCTCTAATAATAGACATTCTTTGGTGCATAATTAATTAGATGAAACCATTTTCTTATCAGGGAAGGTTTACAAAAACTAGCACACAATTTATTAAAGACTAGTAAAAGAGTTATGTCCTCTGCTATCACTTTAAGGGAGACAAGAAAGGTGAGGTTTTAAATGGAAGACAGGTGAGTCACTTAGTTCTGACCGAGCCATATTATACTGATCTTCAGCATCCCTACAGACATGTGTACCTGGAAACAAGGAAAAGAGATTGGGAATGAAATGCCTTAATTGTTTTAGTGTTTAGGATTTCCGCCAAGTTCCCTTCCTGTCTCCTACCAGCGACCTCCCCCCATTCACATGCCACTTTGCATGTTACCCATCATGGGTACTTCTATATTACTTCATTTTCCCCTGGGCTGAAATATTTACATTTTAACTGACTTCCCAGAGATATCTCATCCTCACCATATCAAAAATAGAGTTCAGCATTCCCCAGACTTTTTCCTGTTCCTTTCGCTATCTGCAGAAGGGCACCATCTTCACTCCAGACTTCAAAACCCAAAACAACAAATCATCCTTAACTTTTGCCTCCCCATCTGTCTAAATACATACAAGTATGTATGTGCTTGTTTGCTGTACATGTTGGAGTGTATATTCTGACTTGGTATCTCTGTTATACTTTATTTTGCTGCCCCTTTACCTGAGAGCATCATACTATTTGGTCTCCTTGTTCTAATATTAGCCACCTTTAGTCAGCATTAACTCTACATTTTTTAATTTAAATTTACATTCTGACATGATCTGATCTCTATTTACCACTCTACCCTTACTTTGTGGTGATATATATATATGACTCTTGTATACTCTGTGACCATGAAGAGGTTAAAAAAATAAGTTTACTGAAAATACTAATGTGTAAAATATAGCTTATGTTGTGGAAAGCCAAGTGTTTAATAAATTATTATCATATATTAATTGGAAAAAATGTCATATTCTAAACAACAAAGTACAGAGGATACCTCAATTTATCATATAACATGATCAGAATCATTAAGATAAACAAAAATATTGCTGAAAATTTTACAAAAAAAAGAATTTTGGGGTGGTGATTTTAACTGACTACAAGAGGGAGTATGTTCCCTAAAACTACTTTTTGACCACTTTATGTCTTATTTATAGAAATACGGCCTAATTCTCCATAACCTATTTCAAGAGTTATCTCTAATGATGGTTTTAAAGCCCAATCACATCTAATTATTTCATCTTCTCATTTTATATTAATTCTAAAACCTACTTTTTTATTAAAATAGTTTTGTTAACTATATAACAAATTATATCTTCTGTGAAGGAAGTTAGTATGGATTAGACATAACATGTCAATAAAATGTAACCATTTTCCATTTGATGAATGTTACATTTTCATGCCAGTTTATACTTTGAAAGCATAAATCAACAAATAAAAATTTAAAACAACATGCACCACAAGGCTTACCTCTGATTATTCAGAACATGGCTTGTCATGAAAAAATAAACAGCAATAGCACAAATGCTCAACACCACTCATTATAACCTTATCCTTTACACGGATTAAAATTTACAGTCACTATAAGTAAAATCACACATACATGTCTATATGTATTTTATACCTGCATCCATCTCTTGGCCATGTTAGTATGATATCTACATATATAGGTCATGATACATGCATATAAATGTAAACACACATAACTCAAAGACTGTCAGGGACTATTAACTTTTTCACAAAAATAAATCTCAAAGGGAATAAAAAATGCAGTGTCACATAAAGGAGTAAGAAGTTAATCACAAATTACTAAAGTTAAATCACAGAAGATATTTTTTAATTCCAAATATAATAGGAACATAACTTAGTGGATTTCAGTACAGCGCCCTTGTCTGAGCAAACTCAGAACACTTTGGTGTCACGGTGAGAAACTATTTAGTTTAATACTTTTTATTCCACATCTTACTTCAAGAACAAATTAAGGATGTCAACCATCCTGGCTTACTTTGCGCTTAGACACTCAATCTACTCAATCAAGTTGAGCTGGAAAATGAAAAAGGTTGGAAATGTTTCTTCAAAGAATATCTTAATTTTTCAGATTCATGGAATAAACTAGTTAAAATGCTGCCTAAGAAGGGCATAGCATTATATTATCTGCCCAAATTCTTTTCTAGCCTATTTACAAGATGTTTTTCCAGGAAAGAATGAATTACAACATACAGGCTCAGTGTCCTCTATGGAAACCCCTTCTGCTTAAAATAGGCATGCATGATTCATTGTATTATGCATCTGTTAGGATTGTGACAAACGGACCTGATTTCAAGGTAAAGTATCATTAGAAGAAGATATTTGTGGGGGCAGGGGCGAGGTATAAGAGATGGGAGCTATATTCTGTGACTCGGGAGAGCTGTGTAGCTGTCAGACCTGTTGATAGGTTCGTGTACCTGTAACGCAGAAATGAGATCCGGGAGGACAGGGGCCAGGTAATATACGAAGGAGCTGAAGGAACAGGGTGGGGAGGATGGAGCATTAACACTGGAGAAGATGGAAATGACTGTGATGAAGCGGAATATGGAAAATGAAAACATGCGAGGAGGAGTCTATATAAGAGGAAAAAAAATTAAGAAATAAAGTAATAGGATTGCTGCAGGAGCTTGAGGTGAAGAAACTAGATAAGGAGGTGAGAAGAGTAAGAGAACCTAAACACCAACTAATTCAAAGCAAATAGAAGAAAAAAGCAGGCATGAACAAAAATCATGAAAAAGTAGAACATAAGACAAACAGGTAAAGGAAATGTAGTATCTACACATAATGAAATACTACTTGAGTATAAAGAAGGATACATTAGAGACATTTGTAGGAAACTGGATGTATCTGGAAAATATAATGTTGAGTGAAATAAGTCACACAAGCTTAAGTTTCTTATGGTACCTCTCCTTTGAGTGAGGCAAAGCATAAACAAAGAGCATAATAAAGAACTGATAAAAAGAAACAGAGGGGATAGACCTCTTGCAAATGAAAAAGGATCCAGGAGACCCAGGGGAGATGCAGGATAAATAAATAGAATTAACCTAATAACCTCAGTGAATGTAAACATTGTATGTGATAAACATGAGTTAGGAATTATAATAACAATAAGAATGAAAATGGAGAAAAGGGGGGAGGAGAGAGGGAAGGGGACTCAAAAAAGAAAACTGTACAGTGTGCAGGTACCCACTATCCAAGATGAATGTAAACATCATGTGCTGCAAACATGTACTAATGAAAGAAAAAAAAACAGAATTTTCAAAATAATATCTATCCCAGATCTGCCAAATTGAAAAGAAATGAAAATTACTACATGACTAGAGATTTGAACATGTTTCAAATGATTTTGAAACACACAATGATGACAGAATTTGATTCTTCTTAATGTTTCCTATGTCGCATGGGAATCTGGGACACACTGAGTGAATTTAAATATTACTGTAAATGTTGAAAGTGAATATAAGAAGAAAAACTTGAGGAAAGCAGCTGTTTTTTCTTTATCTTGGCACTATTATCATTTTGTGTGAAATAATTCTTTTTTATGAGCGATCATCCTGTACATTATAAAATGTTTATCATCATCTGTAGCCTCTTCCCAGTCTGTGTAAGTACAACCTTCCCCCAGTTATGGCAACCAAAACATATCCAAACATTGTCTAATGCTTCCTGGAAGGTGAATAGCCGTGTTTGCAAACCACTGGTTTAAATAAAATGGGAAATGTTCAACATTCTTATCTCAGAGTAACTTTACTTATATTGGTCAGGACAGAGATTATTTTAATTGACTTACAAAATATGAATGTAAAGAAAATATCTAGATATTGAAGAGGGATGCTTGAATGAAAATAAAGAAATAATATACATGGCAATACTTATAAACCACAGCATGAGTATCTTAAAGTTATTATACTATTGGAAACAGTAAATTTTGATATGTGAACGTTATAAAAGTGCTTTAGGTATAGCTATGAAAATCTTTCAATTTTTTTATTTAATTACATCTATTTTCTTTCTTTAAAATCTAATTAGTTTTCCCGCAATTATGCCTAAATCGACTTGTCAACTGTTAAATTTATAGTCTCTATATTATTATTATACCACAAATATTATTTTTATAAGATAGTCATTTGAATATTGTGACCTCTTATAAATACAATGGTAAGATAAACATATGTCAATATATTTGTGTATACATGTGTGCAAATATAGATATATACTTATATAAATACATGTATATGTCATATGTGTATCTGTGTTATTTATGTATAGACTATGTAGTGAATATATATTTGCATTTTTGTATATACATACATATATATATAGTCATCAAATCCTGTTCAGAACTGAGTCTAAATACAATCATTAGCAAAATTTGAGAGATATTCACATATTTAAAAAACACACATTTGCAAAACTAAACATTAAGCCCTAGGGCCATTCTAAAGAGACTCTTCTGTCATGAAGATTAAAAATAGTTTCAAAAAAAGAGGCAGCCAAATATATCATGTACAGGTACAAATTCCCTATGATGAATGTTACCAGTATGTAATTTAAAATGTACCATTAAAATAAAAATTAAAAAAAAAAAAAAGAAAGTTCATCTACCCCAAGGTGGAGTCCTCCCTCTTCAAGACACTTCTGGTTGAATTTGACCACTTACCATTCATAAAATCATAAACTACCTGCGTCTGTACCAGGAAGGTTTGTTGCAGCTGTGTGGCCCCTAAGAGTAGGGACAGAGACTCATACAGAGACAGAGGTGCTGGCAGTGCAGTGTCTGCTAACACAGAGAAGATAATAAACTGCAGTTGGAAGGAAGTCGGTGCATTTGCATAGAAAGTAACAGGAAAACCACAAATCAAGATCCTGTTCCCTCAAAAAGAATCTCAGTATTTTGGATTGCTGGTCATTATCCCTATTGTTTGACAATCAAATTGATCTTCAGAGTCTCTGCTTTGAGAAAATTGATGATGAAGAATGAGAAGTGAGAGGAATAAAGATGTGCCACGTACAGGATCCTAATAACTCCAATCAATGTAAACATATGTCATAACAGGATCTAAGACAAATAATATCAATACATACGTAAAAGGTGATGGGCAATCAGAGTGGAGGGAAGGGAAAGGGAAAGAACAAAAGCCATAATTTGTACATGTAGCTATTCCCTAAGATGACTGTTAACTGCACAAATTGCAAACATGTACCAATTTTAAAAAATTAAAAAAAAATAGTTTCAAGCAAACAGGTCATATTCTGATCAATTGTACCCAAAGTAACTAACCAGTGACAATCAGGATAAGAGCTAAACATTCAGCCCATCTACACCAAAATCCGTCATCTGGTCTTTGCACACTGACCTAGAGCAACATCCTTCCAAGAAACTGAAGCGCAGAAGATGCAAAGATGTCAAGGCATCTTCTGTTCAGTATGGAATATACATATTAAATTAATAGAATGAGGTTTACTAGATACCAACTAGAATATACACTGAGATTTGAGAGAACCATGGAAGAAAACAGTAGGATTTTGTGTTGAATCCTGAAGAATATTGCTTTTCTAAGATTTCAAGAAGCAGAGCCCAGAAATGGAAGTTACATGGCTTAATGAGGACCCACAAGTAGACCAATGTGACTGAAGTGCAAATTGATTTTGCCTTCAATGTTACATATTAATACATCAGTATTAATATTCCTTATTTCCTCTAAGATATGGTCATTTTACTCTAACCACATACTAAAAAGAAATATAAACATGTAAACACACATAAAACACACACACTTGCACATACACATGTCTATTTGGATAGAGAACAGTCAACGATAGTTTATATTAAAAAGACAAGTTTTAGAATTTCTACTGTGTTTGGGAAACATAGTTGCAAACATGAATAAAAACACAAGCCATCTAGGAGTTCACAGACTAGTAGTAGTAATAGATACAGAAAAAAAATTTAAAACAACATACATTGTATTGCTGTAATGATTTCAATAATGTGGTTTGCTATCTCAGAATAGATAGTGATTAATTCACCTAAAAGAGAGAAAGATGCATTTGTTTGGGGTCTTGAAGGTTAAAACCAAAGCTAGAGTGTGAACACAAGTACCTGTTATTCCAGCACTTACAGCCCAATGCAGAATATACGGATGGTTTGATACCTTGAATGTATGGTTGATGGGCAATCAATGAACATTAAAATGAAAGAGAAAAGAAAAAACTGCATTCACATTTAGAAATGTCACACTCAGTAGGTTTTTAGGATTTTGCTTTTATATTTTTACATTTTAGGATTTTTTTATATATATTTAAATATTTATATATTTATATTTAAACCAAAAGAGGTTTATTTTGGCACATGGTTTCAGAGGAAATGGACTGACTCCATGTTAGAAATGCCATGCTACAAGGCAGGTGAAGCAAAGCTGCTAAACCCGTGGTGGCCAGGAAGCAGAACATCAGGAAGGGGGAGCCAGACCCAAGCATACACCCCCCCAAGTCTTGCCTGCACTCATCCACCTCTTTTGACCAGGCCCACTTCCAGTAGCTTATTTACCAATGAATACTTCAATGAATTAATCCCCTGGTGAGTATAGCGACCACGCCATGTAGTTTTGTAACCAATGAAGAACAAATGAAGGCTTTTAATGAAAATTATCATTATTTTTACATAAACAAGTGTACATAAGCTTTTTACAAGTAATTTGTGTGTGAAAGCAATATCAGATTATTAGTGATTTGCACATTTATCAATAAAATGCTAGTCATTGTATGACAATCTCTACATATTATAGTTTTTTAGGTTATTTTTCAAAAATCTTAAAAGGTAAACCATATGATATTTAAACTTGTATAAAATCTTTACATATATACCATAATAAAACACAAATAACAGGCATGAAGAGAAAAATATGATATTTTAATATGTGCAGACAGTGTACCTAAAAGTGTACCTTGACTTAGTACAATTATCTTACATGTTTTATGTGTTCTCTGGCCTATTAGTTTCATTTTCAATCTAAATATATATGATAATTATATTTACAAGGTCTTATAAATAAATGAGTCTGCTGCTGGAAAAATAAAAGGATGAGATTGAAACGTATTATGTACATGTACCAATTCCCTACAGTGAATGCAATCATTATGTACTGCAAACATGTACTAATAAAAGTTTAAAAAATCTTATAAGTGTGAAAGCTTTCTGATTATTCAGTGAAATACTAATATTTTTCTCTTGTGAATCATTAATAACATTTGAGCATAATTATTTGCATGCCATAACATTACATAAAAATACCTTCATGCAAACTCTAAAGTAAATTTTACCTGCCATTTTATTAATTTAAGAACCTTTCCTAAATTACTCTACTCTATCATATAATCCTGCATGTCAGCCACTTTTAACTTATAAATCTTAATATATCGAATGCAATAAAATCAAATTTAAAGAGAAGAAATTGGGAGTTGGGGGGTTAGATCAGTGGTTAGAGTGCTTGCCTAGCAAGCGTAAGGCCCTAAGTTCGAGACCCAGCATCCAAAACAAACAAAGAAACAGAAACAAAGAGAAAAAAATTGAGTAATTAATTTTCCTATAGAAATATAGAGAAAATATAATTCTTTATATGAATAAAATGTATATGCTAATAGGTGTAAGTTAGTGAAGCACATATCATTTCACACTGCTTTTCCTTAGGTTATTGTCATTGTAGTAATTAAATATTTCTCTCCTTCATTTCTCCTGGATCCTTTTCTTAAGTGGGGTAGAAAATTGCCAACTTTCATTTAAACATTACATAAAGTATGTGTGTATTGAAACATTACATGGTACTGCATTAATATGTATGACTTTATATTTGTATGTGTCGGTTAAAAATAAATAAAAACAAATCTAAAATCTGCCTCAAGATTTATATTCGATACACATTGACTTAATATGAGCCTTCAAATCCTTGTCTGGAAGAAAATCGCCTCTCACCTTCACTATTTTACCCAATCTTCGATCATCAACTTCATATGTAATAATCTATGGATCTCATTCGGTGATACTGCAGAATGATTAAAATCCTTTATAAAACACCGGTAGCTCTAACTTACAAGCAAGTTGTACTACAAAGTTAACTTGTAAATCACAGAATATAAAGGTCAGGAATGACTTTAGGGACCATCAACTTGCCACTCCAATATTTGCATAAACCCTTCTGGAACCTCCTTGTCACTGACAGATGGCCATGCATTCTTTGGTTAAAAATGCCAAGTGATCACGAGCTCAGTAATTTACAGGCAAACCATTGTGCAGCTTGACAACTGGAGATTTTATTAAATTTCCATCTATTACATTGTTTCCTTAAATTAACATATTCTTGTTACAATTATTTACTTATATTCTGACAAGTAAGAGAAGTAGAAATTACAGTCTGAGAGATCAGACAAATACTATAAATTAAGTACGGAGAATCAACAACAGACTTTGCTGTTAATGTTGAGGTGGGAAATCCCATGCTTTCCTGCACTCAACAAACAACGGGCCCATAAAAGGTGTGGCCATGAGATGAGCAGAGGGCTGAGGAACTCGAGCAGGGGAAGCTCAGAGGCATGGAAGACAGAAGACTCAGGTCAGCATGAGGGAAACGTGTTCACATGTGTTGATTAGAGAGGCCAACTGCAACACTGTAGAAACCGAAAAGGAACACGGCTGAAGAAAACTGTACACAGGGGAAGACGTACAAGGAAAAGTAGAAAGGGAGAAAAGACCAAGCCGATGTTTGTCCAGAGCCCTGACTTCTAAATTTGCTGCTTTTTCCCTTCTAACGTCGCACAAAATACCTTGACAATCCATTCCACATGGAGATGTATTTGAGAGTACATAGTTACCACTTCCAAATTCTCAGAGAAAAAGGGTCTCCATTTTAATCTATTATTCCTTCCATGTCAGAGAACTGTGACCATTCTAAATAGATTCCTTTGTTGTCAAAGCTCTACATTTTGGATTATTGTAAATTTTTTAAAATGTATTTGGTAGACTACGTCACCAAGATGGCAGACTCAGAAGCACGGAATCATCTTTCTCCCTACAAACGCTGCCAATCAAATATACTCTTCTGTGAATAAAGGATCCTTCATAAAGGAAGGCAATCAGTACTTCACCAGACAAACAGACGGAAGGAGTTTCCCACTGGTAAACTGGCCTTATGAGAACCACCAAAGTCAGTTCTTCAAATTGAACCGAAAGGTACTGAAGAGCAGTATGAAAGCGTATGAATACGTAAAACTCAGGGGCAAAACCAAATATATAAACAAATACAGAATAATCCTGTAATAATGGTATGTCAGTCACATTGGATTCTTGTATACAAGTTAAAAGATAAATATATAAAAATGATTATAGTGATAAATATGCATTAATAGACACATAACACTAAGATAAAAATTGTTCTACTAATAACATTAATTGTACAGGGATAGTAGAGAGTTTTGTATAGATTTGAAGCTAATTCAATCTGCTATAATAACGGCTCCACTGGTGAATTCTATCGTTTAAAGAAGAATTCACATTAATACTTCTAAAACTCTTGCAAACAGGTAAAATAGATGGAACACTTTCAAACTTGTTTTATGGGGTCAACATTACCCTTACACTGAAGTAAAAAGAAAAAAAAAGACACAAAGCAAAAAGAAAACTACAGTCCAGTATTTCCTGGTAAACAAAGATGCGAAAGTCTTCAACAAAATATTAGTAAATTAACTCAACAGTGAATCAAAAGGTTCATACACCATAGTCAGGTATGATTGATCAGTGGGATGGAAACGTGGTTCAACATACTGAAATAAATTAATGAAAATACTGCATTAACAAAATGTTTAAATTACACAATCAACTAAATAGGTACAGAAAATGTATAACCACATTCAACACACTTTCATTTTTAAAAAGTCTCCAAAACTCAAAATAGAAGGAAAGGCTAGAGATTTAACTCAGTGGTTAGAGTACTTGCCTAGCAAGTACAAGGCCCCACGTTGGATACCCAGCACAAAAAGAAAAAAGAAAAAAAAATTAAAAAGAAGGAAAATATCTCACCATAATAAGACCACATCACACTCAACAGTGAAAAATAAATCTTTTCCTCTAAGATCAGGAAAAAGGCAGTATGTTTATGCTCGCCACTTCTACTCAGTGTGGGAAGGTCTGCAATTAAGCAAGAGAAAGAAATGAAAGGCAGCCCAATTGAAAGAGAAGAATTAATATTATCTGTTTGTAGATGATAATATTGTATGTGGAAAACCCTGAAATACCACAGAACCTATTAGAACTAATAAGGTAATTAAGAAAATTTCAGGATAAAAAGCAACATACAATTCCAGTTTTTTATACACTTACATTAAAACGTCACAAAAGAAAATATTAAAGCAATGGTATGTAATAACATCAAAAAGAATAAAATAGGAGAAAAACCCCTAACTATGAAAATAAAGGACTTACATGCTGAAAACTATAAAATGTGGATGAAAGAAATGAACAAAAATACATTTAAGATTTTAATCCACTGTAAATGGAAAGGCATTTTGTGTTTATGGATTGGAAGGGTTAATATAGTTAAAATGTCTACCCTTCCCAGAGTTATCTAGAGATTCAATGCAATCACTGTCAAATACCAAAAAGATATTTTTTACAGGAATAGAAAAAATCTTAAAATTCATATGAAGACCAAGTATGCTGAGTAGGAAAAATAATCTTGAAAAAGAAAAACAAAGCTGGAGGCGTCACACTTCCTGTTTTCAAAATATATTATGAAGTTATGATAATTACACAAGTACAGTACCAGTATAAAGACAAAATAATGGAATAACCACAGGAAGTTTTCCTGAATTATATTCACTCCATTCATTCTTTAGATTTTACAAATGGAATTTATATATGTAGCATGTATTTCTAATATGTGGCAATGTCATTTCACTCAGTTCTTTTTCAGCATCTTTCATTTAAATGATGTTTTGTTTTTTGGTGCCAGGGATTAAACTCAGGGCCTTGTGCTTGCTCGGCAAGCACTCGAACCACAGAGCTAAAGATAAGAAAACATTCATATACTCCCACAATACTTTGATCAGAAAGCACTCCATAAATTGTTTTGATTTACTGTCCAAGGCATATCATAATAGTGGAGAGTATGAAATACTTTCTTACTAAAAAGAAAACATTTTTCATTCATTGATTTTAGCATATACACTAACTTTTGTGTCTTGTCTGATTGAATTATGTTTTTACAAAAAAAGAGATAAGAATTTTTTACACATTTAAAAGAGAAAGTCCCATTTAAAAGAAGGAAAAATGAAATATACTATAGCATAATATATTAATAATTATTAAATTAGTAATTAATATTTTTGTTTTACATTAACATGGTCTATATAAATAATATCCTTGCATTTATAGTAGTCATATATGACTCATGCAATTCATATCTGGTCATGTATATTATATATATAATATATATATATAAATTGTCTTTATATCTGGGAAGTGGGGCCTGAGAAATCTGTTATAAAATACAAAAAAGTTGTTGTAGTATGCTTAAGTTTTTTAAATGTGTTATATAGTACTAGGACCATCATTTATAACAGTTTGCCCAGAATAGAAAGGTTTCTTAAATGAGGTGTTTTCAGTGTTAAAATTGGTGAACTCATGGGAAAATCTTGGACAAATATTAATATATAATATTATTGTTTATTATATATCATTCTTATTATTTTGACAGTATCCCGCTTGTCTAATTTCTATACAAGTACAGCAATACATTTCCAAACTCAGTGACTCACATAACTTATCGTTGCTCACATTCCTGGGTAGTTGATTGAGACAGGGCTGGACTGCAGCCCTTTTACTATTGCTTACCTGAATTGAAATAGGTTATTTTTACTATGTGTGCTTGGATCACTGATATTCAAAAAGAAAGGGATTCATAAAAAACAAAATTATAATATACAATTCTATACAAACTAAATGCAAAATACTATACAAAGAATGCAAAACAATTTAGACTGTTACTAGGGCATTTTTTCCTGGCTTAAATCCACCTAAAGTACTTTGCTTATTGGGATTTCTGCAAAATGTAATGCACAACTGAGAATCCTCACTTCCCCCATCTCACACTTTCCCCACAACCACAAAGATTCCTGATCCTCTCTGGCCGTCCTGTCCAAATGCAGCCATTTCGTCTGAAGAAACAGCTGCTCAGCTTTCAGGTTGAATTTCTGAGTGCAGTCAGATTCTGAGCCAGAAAGCAGACATTGATAAAGAAGATATATTTTCTAAAAGTCATGGACTGTACATTCTTTAAAAGACCAGACCGCCTCCCTTGTAATTAATACAACTTTCTCCTGGAGTGTGACAATACTCAAATTTCAAATTCTAATTTATGCTGTGTAGAGGGTTTGCTTGTATAATGTTCTGTATCACCCTAAATACTTTAGGTAGGTGTTTGAAGAGTTTCTTCTAGTGAAGTAAATTCGGTGGCATTTTAAGAAAAAAAAATTGTTTTTAATTTGTTTTAGTTTTATTTGGTTTTGATTTCTTTTTATAATCTAATCATAATCATGCTGTGCACACTTGAAAAAACTAACTGAAAGTGCATAGTAAAAAGCAGGAGCTCCTGATATGTTTTCAAATCAAAATCACTCCCCAAAAATGGTAAAGTGTAGTTACACTTGTTGCAAATAGGGAGGGGTGGGTGAATGGAAGGGAGGGGAGCGGAAGGGGGGAAGAAGGAGGAAAACCAAGATGTATCATGTACAGGTACAAAATAACCATGTTGATTATGATCATTATGTATACAATGTACCAATACATGTTCTTGGTAAAAATAATAAAAAAATTAAAAAAAAATCACTCCCCACAGGCAACAACTTTTTATTCTGCAAGTCATTCCTTCAAGTATTCAACTCAATTTTTAAAAAATAATGTACTCTGCTACTTTTCTTTAATTTACTGATTTTTAAAATTATCTGCTAAGCATTTAACCTTCTAAGAATTATCATGTATGCTACTTACATTGATAAATAGTATTCACATTCAGTATGAATGAAATCTATGATTATTCTTTATTTTATATTTTCTTATTTTTCCTTCATTTATGATGTTTGACTCTGCAGCTCATGTCTATAATGATAACCCCAGTGGAGGAGTCCCTCTTCATCAATGCTCTTTACAATGTGATTTATTTTGCTACTCCTTCCATTAGATGGTTCAGTGTCTACCTTGTGAATCAGAGTTGGACTTTGTCTTCTTTTGGTGGTGGAACATGAAAGAAATTACACTGTACTACTTCTTAGGCAAGGCCTGCAGGGTATCACAGCATTTTCTTTTGTCCTCTGGATACCATCAGACAACATGATGTGAGGAAACATAACTGAAAGTCCACAAGGAGACAGAGGGCCAGTCATTCAGCTGCTCCTGACCTTACAAGACCTGCCATCCAAAAGCACAAGTAAGTGAGATCATGGGACTCAACAGAAAAACTGTCCTCAAATCATTACGAACAATAATTCTTTGCTGATTCAAGTACGCTGTACATCCTACAAAACCAAATGTCAGAAAATACAGAAAAATATAGTGAACTTATAATGCAGCACTCCGAGGCAAAAATAAGCAGAATGGCATGTATAATAATGCTGTTTTTATTGATAAAACATATGTGTGAAAATAATATCCACCTTGCTTACTATAGATCCAAATAACACACAATAAACAAGTCAAACGGTTTGGTGTGGTGGGAGGGGAAATGCAGTGTTTCCTGGACACAAAAGGAAAATGGAATCTTGAAAGGACCCATTATAATGATTACCCTAAAATGATGATGGTCTCATCCTTCTGTCCACAAAGCACACCCTCTCCCCAGACCCAGCTGTCCTCCACAAGTCCACTCAGACTTATTAAATCCAAAGTATTTTACTGTTGCCTGGCATTGCTGGTATTTTAAAGATCCTGCTGAGATAATGTGAAAAGCAGTCATGGTTGATAAGCATTGATCTGGTATACTAGGGCTATTTTCTAAATTTCATTCATTCATTCATTTACTTTGTTTGTCTCCCTGGAATCTTCTACCTCTAATCTCCAGTTTGTTCTCTTCTAGAGATTTACAGCCCATTTTAACACTCCCTGTTGCTACTCTGTTCATTTATTTAATGTCTTGGATTTCAGCTTTTTACCTTAACAGCTTTATTAACTTGCTTTTGTGGAGTACATTGTGTAGTACCTTAGTAAGCAAGAGTGCATGGGAGGTAAATTTTATGAAACTTTTCATGCTTACTCTACCTTTACACTTGCTTTGTAGTTCTGGAAATAAATTTATGAGTTGAAAATCAATCTGTGCTCTCTTGGCTCTCATTTTTGCCTTTATAAGAAAATGAATTTATTTGTTTTTCCTTCTCCCACCTCTACCCCTACTAACATGAATCCAGGAGCTTTTTTATTTTAATGACTATCTTTTAGATTAACTTATAAATATAACTTTAGATTTGCATTTTATACTTTCAACACACACCAGAACTTTTAATTGTCTTTTATTATAAATGTGTATAATAATGCACTGTGGCCAAAGAATATACTTTGTATGATTATATTTGTTTGAAAATATACTTGTATTTGTTATACTTGTATTTGTTAACACATACTTAATATTTATATTCTGTTATGTGTTTCAAATAAAAATATTCCACAGAGGGGGAAAATATTTTATGTGTGCCATTAAGTCAAAATTTCTAAAATGTTTCTCAGACCTTCTTACACTTAATTGACTTTTTTGCTGGCTAGTTTCACAGTTAGTGAAATAGAAGAGTTAAAATGAATTACTATAATAGATTTAATGATTACAATTTCTAAATATAATTTAGATATATCATTGAAACATACAATTTAAAATAGCATACTTTCCTAGGAAATTAATCAGTTTACCATTGTGAAGTAACCTTTTATTTCTTGTAATGTTTTTTGCACTTAAGAACATTGTGAATATCATCAGTGTACTTAATATTGTTTTCTTTTTATGGTATTACAAATCAATCAGATTGCAAATGTTACATTAAACCTTTTAATATTACTATACTTCAGAGTTCTAATAAGTAGTAAGTGATTGGTTTTTATTTTTGAATCAATTAGTATGATTTAAGTGAAGGATGCTGCATAGTAAAATTAAATATGGCTACCATACATTTTATATTTAATTGTACTATCCTATTTTGTGATTTTTTTTTTCCTTCTCTTGTATTTCCCTGCTCTTGCCTTTTGTAGGACTGAATAAATATTTTGCTTTCATTTAAATTTGTCCTTCTACCACTACGGAATTTATATATTTTGCCTCAGATTTCATTGACTACCACAATAAACAGGAAAGATTTAAACAACCAACCTCTAATTCCTTCCTCCTCAGATTAAAGAAGAAAGCCCTTGGGGAAAGGAAAATACAGCAAACATCCTGGTATGATTTTTGATCAGCGTGATAACTGGAGCACGAGGAGCACGAGGTAAACAGGCAAATGCTACGTGCAGGGAGGTCAGTCTTGACCATTCAACACCTCAAACAGGAATTCCCGGCTAAAAGACTACTTATAGTAATGAACCTTTCGGAATCTCTGGATTTATGAAGCATTATTCTCAAAGAATATATCATGTAAAGTGGGATTTGAGATGGATAGATCTCATAATCTGAGCACTCAGCCATGAGACAGTAACTCAAACACGTCTCCCAGAGAAGTCCCACTGTGGCCCGCGGGGCGGGGCCCTGAAGTGAAGGAAAGAGGCGGGATCCACCTTCCTGCACAGAGCTCTGTCTGCTTTGCCACAGTATCTCCATCACTTCTGACCTCGAAATTAATAGTGAAGCTGGATAAGCTGCATCAGTTTGATTTGAATTCTGATATTTTGATTGTTTATCTGATTTGTCAACATACTACTACTCAAATTCAACTATCAAAATAGTTGCTCCCCCACTCAATAAAATAATGACTTTAAAATAGCACCAGGGCACCGTTTCTGTACTTATGTCTCTTTTACATTCCAAAAAAAATCAAAATGTGCACTTGTTTTCTTGATAGTTTTCTACGATTAATTTGTTTTGTTTTGGCCACGTATTTACCTTGTTTTTGCTCTTCATTCCCTCTTACCTTTCACACCTTCAATTTGGGAATCCCTTTTCTTTACACTGAAATTTGTCTTTTCTCATTTCCTTAGAATAACTCTGTGTAGTTAACTCTTTGCTTTTGTTTGAGAATATATTTTTGCTCTGATTTTGAAATGTATATATTATTGGGCATAGTACTACAAGTTAATTTTTAAATTAAATTATCCATTGTATTGTCTTTTTGTTGGGGATGCTGGGGATCTAACTCAGGGCCTTGTGCCTGTTAGCCAAGCACTCTACCACTGAGCTAAATCCCCAACCCTGATTCTATGGTCTTTTACAGTAGATAGAGTCCTCAATGCTTTTTCTCCATAACTCTCATCTAGTCTAATCTGCCATTTGTAGCTTCAATTGTTGTCTTCTCCAATTTTAAAATTACTATTCAATTATTTTCCAAATTGGAATTTCATGTTTTGTAGTTTCTTGTTATTTATAAATATTTTCAGATTTTTCCTTATCCTATTTGACAGTATTAAGTCCAGTTATTTTTTAATATGCTTCATAATTTCACTATCTGATGTTTTTGTGCTGTTGTATCTTTTATCTGTTGTTTCACTGATTTTCATTCATTGTATCTTCTTCTGTTGTACCTCATTACTTGGAGCTGTAGCTCAGATATTGTGTAAAATTTATTTCTGGAATCCAAGGCCTAGAGAAAACATTTTCCCAGAAGGGAACTTTATTAGCTTTATTTAGTATTCTATAAACACTACAATTTCAGGAAACATATTTGGTACAGTTGCAGCAGGTTTAGGTCATTGTTGCTCTCGGTGACAGAAACCTGGATGGCTATTAATGGTGATAGCCTGATAATCCTAGTTTACCTTTGTCAGGAAGTTGCAGTAAACCAGGGTCCCGGGAAAATTATAAGATTCTTTGTTTTGTGAAAATCCTGAGTATCTGAGAAAATCCTCTTAGTTTCTTTTTCTCTTGAAGCTGCCCAACACATTGTTCAGTTTCACAGCTGCTTGAGTCAGATAGGCAAATGCCCCAAAGACAAATGCAACATGTTAAGTGCTGTATTTGAATATCTGGGTTCTTGTCTTTCCTAGAACTTGGAGATTAATACTAATATTTCGTTAGCATTTATGTTGCTCTAAGAAGTTTCATTTTAAAAAGTCTATATAGCTTAGAGAATTTTTATATGAAGATAAATGGAAAATACTGATTTTATGTAGCAATTTTCCTATCATTTCTTTTGATAGTTCTTGCCCGAGAAAAATATATTTTTCTGTTTTATTAAAGTTAAACAATAATTGGCCAAGGGCAAGGAATAGTGACAGAACTATCAATTTATAAGTTATTTTACACAACAGAAGCCAAATAACCCTTAAAGGACAATCACTGTTAGGTTTATTTAAGTTTTTAAAAGTGCCAAAGTAAACAAATTCACAATGTGATTGCTAAAATATTATGTCTTAACTCTTTTATATAGCAAACTTCAGCTTTGTTTAAAAATTCACAGGTATATAATCACCTCATTAAAATAAGAGCTAGGACTGGTATTGCACACCTGTAATCCCAGAACTCAGAAAACTGAGCAAGGAGGTTGCTTTGAGTTTGAGGACATCTGGAGCTACATAATGAGTTCAAGGTCAGCCTGGAGTACATAGAGAGACCCTCTCTCAAAAAAACTAAAAACAAACACATAAATAAATAAAATAATTTTCCTCAGTGAAAAATATGATACAAAGGATTAAAAATTATATAGCTTGGCCCTTTTATGAAATGGATTTAAAATACACACAAGTGGCAAAGAATTCTTCCTGCATTCTCTCACCTTTGCTATATCTTGAGTCTCACATACTCAAAAGTGTATATTTAGTTAAGTAGGTTGGTACATATTTATTTAAGTGAGCTCAACTTTCACTTTGTAACATTCTAATTTATTGTTTAGGCAACTGTTGATACTGTCAAGGAAGAACTTACTGGGAAAATCATGTTTTTCTTATTTGAATGGAGTTCTATAGGCTATGTCTGAATATTGTTAAATGTTTTAAATTTCAGATTTATATTATAGAGAAACAAAATATAAATAAAACATAATAATGATCATTCCCCAATGTATTTAACTCTTAAGTAGCTGGAATATGTCCTTAATTCAAGAAGCAAATGACGTGCTAAAGACTAACAAATCAGGCTCAATAATCTTATCTTAATGGTGAAATATTTTGTAGCAATTTTACAAGACATAGAATGACTTAAAAATCTGCATGCTTTACTTTGTTTAAAATAACTTCCTCAAGGGACCCTGACGTCTGAAACTTTACCCTGCAGTATTGCGTGTCCACGAGCTGGGCAGGGTGGCACAGACTTGCAGTCCCAGCACTCCGGGAGGCTGAGGAAGGATAATTCCAAGCATGAACCCACCTAGCACAACTCAGCTATTCAGTGAGACGCTGACTCAAAATGAAAAATTAAAAATGGCCAGACACAAAGGCCCTGTGTTTAATCCTTAGTACCAAAAAAAAAAAAAAATTACACACGCATAAGCTTTTCTCATGTATAATCACTTCACGAAAATAAGGTCTGGGAATGGTATAATTATAAAATTATATCTTTCTTTAAATCATATCCAATTTTAATTGCTTTCTTAATACAATCCAAATTTTCTGTGTCACGATTTTTTAGAAGCTAGTCACACTGATGTACCACAGTGAGGAATTTCACATGTTGACTTGGATTCCTACTTCTCTATGGGCATTTTGTAATGTAGACAAATTAACTCAAATACACTTACTATAAGAAATATTGAAGATAAATCTTTTTCAGGGTAACAATGTTGGCAATAATTCATATTATTATGATACAAGTATAAAAATAATAATCCCTTTAAAAGAAAAATAAATATGAATTAAAAAGACAGTTTCAGACTGGGAATTTAGCTCAGTGGTTGGAGTGCCTGACTTATAAGCACAAGGCCCTGAGTTTGATCCCCAGCACCAAACAAAAAAAGACAGTTTCATAAACACTTTGATTACGGTGATAGAAAATGTTTGGCTAAATTAAGTAGTTCGACATTATCCCATTTTTAATAAATGTTTAAAATACTTTTACTATAATACATCCAAAATAAAATTTAGCCTCTTAACAATTTTTCAGTATAGTTCATTAGAGTGTTAAGCATATTCACATTGTTGTGCAGACAATCTCAATAACTTTTCCATTTGTAAATCTGAAACTCTTATAACCACTAACTGATAATACTATACCCATTTCTCCCTCCCCACAGGACTTGAAAACCATCACTTTGCTTTCTGTTTCTATGAATTTGATTGCGATAGGTAACTTATATAAATGTAATCATGCAATATTTGTCTTGTGGCTAACAATAAATGTTTTCTAAAATATCACTTTATTACTTTAAAATAGAGCATATGATCCCATTAAAATAAGCCTTGCCAGGATTCATTTCCACTTTCCATTTTTCCCGAAGAATTCAAATGTAATTAACAAATTGTATCAATGCATCTGAATATTATAAATTGCAAACATGTATTCAGAAAAAAATACAAAAATGAGAAACCACATGATATTTAAGCTTGTGGGTCTTATTTAAGTGAGGGAATTATGAACATGCAGTTCAGCCTATCAGATTAACACTTCCATTTATCTGAAAGGAAGGGAGGAAGTAGCATAGGAATGTGACACAGAGATTGAAGATCAGTGGTTTTTTTGGTCTAGTTCTTAAATTAGGTGGTGAATTAAATTATTTTTATTCTAAATTATTTTATGCCACATTATTTCATTTATTTCAAATTTTGCATATTGTATATATTGAAAAATAATTATATTACACACACACATACATATATATGTATATACAGTTTGCCAAACTTTATCCTTGGAAATGATATTATAAGAAGTCATACATAAAGAATGAGCTTGCTTTTATTCAAGGACAAAAATTATAACTTGGAATAAATTATCTTTAATTTATTTACAATTTAATTTATTCACTGTTGAAGGAAATCAGAGATCAGGGTATATAGAAAAGTGAATAATATTCAGATTTCTTTCGAAATGTTTATAAAATAGGTCATGTGAGAAATACTTGCAAAATGTTTGCAAAAGAAATCCATTCAGTCCTGGGAAATTTGTAGAGGAAAACAAAGAGGGGCACTTAATCATTAATAATACTGTATTACAAAAGAATTTACCAGGCAGAAAAGAGGTGGGGAGAGCGGCATGGTTAAAGATGTCCACGGGCGGTAAAGTAAAGCACTTTTGAGAGGACAAGTTGCCCAGTGACTATGAATCGCGGCTGGGTTACTAGCAGAGAAGAAATCCAAGTCATGAGGTATATGTGTCTTACATTAACATCTTTAGATGGTAACTGTTAAGGAGTTGAGACTATTTCCAACTATGATTTCTATCTTGTCCGACTTTGCATGATTAGAAATATTCCTGGTTTTTGCAGAAAAGTGACAATCGGTTGCCCTTATTGTGTTCTATATTCCTAATTTGAGAAAGCACTGCAAGAGTACTTAGAGCTAAAGACCAACCTGTGGGAAAAGGTGATTTTAGAAATCTAGTTATAAATGTGTATAAAACAATTTAAGTGTCAGGTGAAACCACGGACTTTGGAAAATCATCGATGAATGATGGCTAGTGGGATGAGAGAAAGAATCAAAGGGAGAAATTCGAATTACGATAATAAAAAATAATCCCTACTGAAAGGTTGAGAGAAAACAACCAAAAAGATGGAGTTTAAAAATCAAGGGAAAAAAGAGAAAAGCGTTAAGTAGGAATAAAAGGCACAATTAATAGAATTCTTCCTTTTAGAAACAATACTGACCTCTTTGCATACTCTGCCTCATGTTACCCTCCCAACGGTCTTATGAAGTAATATGCAAACTCTGCAGCTAACACTCTTTTAAGTCCCCTCTATGCCGAACAGGATTCACTAATGTCCAAAGTCAAAAAGCAAAAAGGTAATCAAGTGAAAATAGTTAGAAATCAAAATCAAAAAATCAAAACATTCAGTTTGACAATTAGCAAAATGAAGGTTAGTGTCTCAGAAGGAATCTATTGTCTTGGGAAATTTATGGAAAATATTTTATACAATGTAGCTTGAAGGTAAGAAATTACAAAGAAATTTATAAAGCAAAGATAACAGGCAGAATAATTTGTATAGACAAATCTTGAACAATAATGGGAAAATTAGAAAATATTTCAACATCAGAAAAACAGTTATACATCAAAATTCTCCTCTAAGAATTATAAACAATGCTCAAGCTACTTTGTATAGAAAGATTAATTAATACACATAAAATCTCCTGTCACTGTGAGTAGTATCTAATAGAAATTCAAATAAGAATAATATTTGCTATCTCTTAATGTGTGACTTTGCTGAGTTCAAACTTTGAAGAGTGAGACAAATAGAAACTAGATTGTGACATGCTGAGGAATAAATGAGAAATATGGTAGTGGAGGTAATGAATACAGATTTTTTTCTAAACCTTTGGCAATGAAAATGATTGCATCAAGGACGTAGCTGAATAGTATGATGGAAATTAAAGGAGGAAAATGTTTATTATTATGTGATATATATATCACATATACATAGAGAGAGAGAAGAGAGAAACGGAAGATAGACAAATTGATAAATGCCTTCAAGGATGTCTTAAAGGATAAAGCTGAAATTTCTGAAACTGACTGGCTTTGTGTAATTCCATTGATAATCTGTTGCCTTCTTTTCAACTTCTTTGAAAGACAGATATTAAGAAAACTTGCAGTAGAAGACACATCGGACTAACCGAATCAATGAGTCAGTGTTTACTCTCTCTGCCGCCAGGTGCAGAGTGACTGAGGACCAGTCACTGACTATCCCAAGACTTCATTTATTCATTTGTATAATAAGGCAGTTGGACTAGAAAAACCTTCAAATCCTTTCTTGGCATTCTGACTTCAGTTTTGACAGTGTCTAAAACAGATTATTCATGAATTTGATTATTGTCATAATTTTTTAATCCCCAAATATTTGAAAATTTATAAAAGCAAAATGAAACAAAATAATACATATCTTGAGGTTTCATAAAGTTTGGCTCAGTGGGCCCAGGTGTTTTTGTGTTTATGGGCTAATATTGTATATATTAATATCAGAGATTTTTTTCTTCCTTTCTTTCTTTCTTTATGTCATTTTTCTTCATTTCCTTACTTCCGGTGTTTCTCTCTTCCAGTTCAGCAAGGTAAGCTATTTCCTTTCATTGTTTTTGCTTCTCCACTACTCACTATCTAAATGAAAGCTTGATGCAAATATCGATATCCTAGAAATATTTACAAACAGGAAATAATGAAGATATGCAATGTAAAAATTGTTGGATGAAGTACATTTAGTAAATGCAAAACACTAAAAATATCCAGTGAGGAAAACATCTACTGTTCTATTTTGACTGTTTACAAACATAAATTTTCTTTCAGAAGAAAGTAGAAAATGATTGTGCAAACTGTCTTACTATTTAATTATTTGGGGCATTATTTTTAGTAATCTTTTATTCTCTATATTTTTATTAGTAACATTAGTATTTACTAGTTTATTAGTATGCATATTAGTAATATAGAATGATAATGTTCATTGCGGTGCTTTGTCCTTGCACATAATATATCTCAATAATCTTTTTAATCACTTTATTCTTTCTCCCTTTCTTTTTCCTGCCACCCTATCCCCTTCCCCATTTCCATGCATTCACCTTCTATTTTTCTTATTGCTATCCTTTAATTGTATTCATTTATTCATTTATATTTTTATTTCAAATATTTAATCCTTTAATACCAATTATAAAACCAGAATTATTTTTTTACAAATCTATTAGACAAATTAACTGTCTATGTACAGAAGTATTCGGGCAAACCGATTAATTAAACTGGAAAGATACTTAGATTTCAGTTCTAGGACATATCATTTGCTTCTGTTTTCAATGATCATTGATTAATTTATCAAATATTTCCTGCATGTATTACTACTGATACTCCAAGACTAACACTGGAAGTAAAAGTAATCATTGATTAACTTACCAAATATTTCCTCCATCTACTACTATTGATATTCCAAGACTCACACTGAAAATAAAAGGGAAAAATGATGCCGCAATATGACCTTGGTATAATCAGGAAGTAGAGGAAACCACAGGGAGAGCACTAAACCTTGAGGAAGGAGGTCCAGTAACTAAGTCCGAGTCTCTGGCAATGCCTTTCTTCGTAAAGAAGGCAGGTCTACAGGTTCATCCGTATCTCCAAATCGGACGGAAAGGAATTCATTTTCTTCCAAAATAAAATAAATAAATAAAATAATTCCTTTTATTTAGTGTATTCCAGTGAGATAGCTGAGCCATTTTATAGTGGAATATTTTAAGCAATTTTGCATATAACCATTAAGTATTGGTTTTCTAGTGAATTTCTTACTTTAAAGTTTGCCATTTTGGTATAGAATAGCAATTCTGTAACAAAATTTTTATTCAAATTTGTTCACAAGTCATTTAAAAGTTTTGAAAGTCAATATCTTACATGATCTTATAGACTTCTTTTTTAACTGTAATTCTAAGGTTATTGCCTATTGTATAAGCATACACACACAATTTCACACAAATATAGTCATAGAAATACATACACGCGCACACACCAAATACATGCACATGCAGATACACACATATTTCTGCTTACAGATAATGATTTTTGGAAGAATAAGAAGTAATACAAATTTCCTTCACAGACATTTTTTTCTGTTTCCAGAAGACACTGTAAGCCAAATCTTTTCAGACAAATTTTGATTTGGGGAAGAATTTTTAAAATATGCCATTTTATAAAGAAAAGTGCTAAAATAAAAAACACACTTAGAAATCCTGTCCCATTAACCCCTTTTCTAGCCATTTCTTAGGAAGAAAATCTTAACATAATAGTTCACTTTATATTGTCATGTGGAAAAGTGAAGTCTGTGATACAGTGCTAATACAACATGGCTGAACTGTTTAGTACCTGAAGTCTTTCATACTGTTTCTTATCGTATTGACACAGGAATAGTATTCTTCCTCTGGCCAGCTTTGTTTTCCTGTTGCCTGCAGTTATTGGGTGTTCAAAATTTTTTAAAGTTCTGAAAATAAAGTCTTGATGAATCTGTGTTGTGGATCAAGAACTGAGGTTGACTTTTTTTTTTTTTTCTTACAGAATCTAGATTCTTTCAAGAAAGTTTCTATCACCTGCAGTGAGACACATGAAGGGCAGTCCCTTGCAGGTATGTCTGAGTACAGGAAAAACATTCGCTGATACTATTCCATCTGGTTGATCGCATAGACCAGTGAGTTACAAATGCCAGCTCTGCAGCCTTTGGCATCCAATGGAAAAGTGCATATATTCAGTTTTTTCACTAACAAGCTCCCTGCTAACTTTCTTGTGATTGGGGATGTAGCAATTTAAGTTTACTATAGAGCTATCTAAAGATGATAGTTTTGTGTAAATAGATTGTGTAGATTCTAACCAATTTTTTTCTGGGGAGTTTTCTACTATATCCTAATTTCTTTGCACTAAAAGTAGAATATAGCAGCAAGTGAGTCTGGATTCCATTAACATTTCTAATTTGTAATTGCTTTCTTTTGTGAAGTAGTTAACACATCAGTTTAATACATATACAATAGTATTGATAATCATCTAGAAGTGTAGATATAATTCATCAGAAAATATATTTTATTCTTTTTTTTTTTTTTTTTTTTTTGGTACCAGGGATCGAACTCAGGGCCTCATGCTTGCAAGGCAAACACTCTAACCACTAAGCTAAATCCCCGGCAATATATTTTATTCTTAAATGATCCATTTCATTTTACATATAAATTAGATAAATTATTATATATTAGCTATATATAATAGGGTCAATATAATAGGTATATATAATAGGGTCAATATAGCTATGGGCATTTAATTGTTCCACCTATGTCCAATAATCACAGACTTTGTGAACTGTCCTAAATACTAAGTACCAAAAAATTAATGCATTTAAGCTTTATTAATAGACATTTTATTTTGGATAGATATAAAAATTCATATATGTTACTTTTACTAGAAAAAATAAACTTTAGTATAATTTTCCCTATAATTCTGACACCTTTAATCATTAGCCAATTTAAATTTAATAGTAAGGAAGTAAAAACAACTTCTAATTTTATTTATCATGAGCCACTGGTTCTTTAATATTTGTGATATGATCTTAAAGTATAAGATCATTTTGAGTGAATGTGTCGTGTCCACAATAAAACCCTCAAGCAAGATGACGGACATTTATAGCATTTATTATCTCATGTAATAGGAGGTCTAGAGACAAGGTAGACTAAAGGTATGGGTTTTGTTTCCTTCTGTGATATCTTCTAGGTACCTGACTATTTAAGTCAGCATTTTTGTTTCCATGCTTATGGCTCCCAGGGTTGTATTAAAGGAAAAACTACTCTAGAAAAGGCAAAGCAGGTAGAAGCAGGTAGAAGCGAAGCTTTGTCACAAAACTGTTACAATAGGAGAGCAAGTCCAGAACTGAGTCTATATTTAACTGTGTTGAAACAAAAGCCAGGAGTATTTTTAAAGAGCTGAGGTGAAGAATAGCATAAACCATTTGCATTTGCTACTTGGCCTTCCTCCAAAGAAAACTAAGGTTTTTTTTATATCTTCACAAAAAGATACAAGCATTACAACTTTGACCAAAGGAGCAACAGAATTTAGGCTCTTACTTCCATGAAGAAACTGCGGGAAAGGAATGCTATATTCCTTGATGATTACATTTCAAAAGATGGTTTGAGTCAGGCAGTCTTTGCTTACAAAATTGGCAAGAGTCTTTTTTAAACATTTAAATCTCAAAAGAGCAGAGACAGGATTTATAATTATAACTTCTCTAAAATAAATGCTTAAAAAAATAACAGTCAGTGCCTGGAGTCAGGTAAATATTTGTCTAAAGTTTATTCAACCTGAAGGGGACATTCTGTAATAATATGATTTTCAGTAGCAATTAAGGTCGTTTGCTTCTTTAAGTACAGTATAAGGGAAGACAGAAGGAAAACACATCTTCTCATAGTTGCAAAGTTCTTCCTTATAGACTATTTAGCAAATTCAGCACACACACTCATTCTCCAACACCAAAGAGGTCAAGAGGACAATGTCATTTGATGCCTGAGCTATGCCTGGTCAATCATTGTGGGGAATTGATACATACACATAGTACGTTTTAATATTTTTTTTAGTTTTCCTTCCTTTTCCCTTTCCTCCCTCCTTCCTCCATCCATCTCTTGATTACCTTCCTTTCTTTAAATACAAATTGCAAATAAAAAGCAAAGTAAAATATAGATTGCAGGAAGTAGCAAGATGAATAGGGAGATAGATGTTTGTCAAATGAGAAGGGGATGAAGAGCTAGAAGGAAGTGGGGGTGCGAGAAGAGGAGAAAAAAAAGAAATTAAGATGTGTTATGTACATGTACCAACTCCACACAAAGAATGAAAATATCGTGTAGTACATATATGTAATAATAAACTTTTTAAAAATAAGGAAATAAAAATATGACAGACTTACACAAATACAAATTCAGTTAGGTAGACTGACTGAACTACCATCAGCAGATGAGCAGTATATGAAAATTTCAACTGATTCACATATTCACCTACAATTGATGTCAGACATCTTCTAATTGATTCACATATTCACCAGAATTCATCAGATAGCTGATGCCAGACTTCTCAAGTTTTGCAAATTGAACATTCAGGTAAAAACACCCCACCTTGTGAAGTCTTATTTTAACATTCTTCATTACCAATAAAGTTTATCTAATTTATTTTTTGATCCTTTGATTCAAAGAGGAATGATGTGCTCTGCTTGGTCCTTTTGCTACTTAATAAGGATTTCTACAACAGAACTACAAATTTGATGCGATAAATGGGATTAGATAGCCCAAATAGTTCTAAGAATCATTTGTGTCTTGACTGCTGAATATAAGAAATAAGAAATGGTCTCATGAAATAAAATTTTCTATCTTTCACATTGGCCAATATTTATACATGAACGTTATATTGAGTAATTTTAAGAAATGAAATTTAGAGATTATCAATTTAAGACATTTTAAAATAAATTACAAAGTTGAAACACAAAAGAAAGTAATGATGTAAAATGAAGTCATAAAAATGGTACGAGTAGGGGCTGGGGATTTGGCTCAGTGGTACAGCGCTTTCCTAGCAAGCTCAAGGCCCTGAGTTCAATCCCCAGCACCCCTCAAAAAAAAAAAATGATAAGAGTACCAGAATTAAAGTCTATATATTATTCCTATTAATTACTTCTATTACGCCTACCTATTATTCTGATTACACTGTCCTACAGCACATAGGAAGAGTTTATCAGATTCCAGAAAAGAAGGAAGGAAGGAAGGAAGGAAGGAAGGAAGGAAGGAAGGAAGGAAGGAAGGAAGGAAGGAAGGAAAGAGAGAGAGAGAGAGAGAGAGAGA
>PVJO010016183.1:0-42749 GCA_004026905.1 Hystrix cristata | reverse complement strand
GAGAGACACAGAAAAACGACTTGCAATCTTGAATAAGCAATATATTCATTTTCCATTTTCTGCACTATTTCAGTACAAACTAATCTCACTGGTGTCATGGGCAAAATTTAGTTTGGATGATTACAACAATGTTTCTGTGGGGACTTAGCGGGACAGCTGCTTTAATTCTAAACTGTTTTCTACCATTTCTATTTGGTGGCAGATATTAGAAAACGTAAGTATACAGCAGTCACTGACTTCAAATTAAGTGGTAATGAATGCAGATTTCCATGAAGATTCCACGAGTTAGTAATTACAGCTTTATTGCAATTCGAAATGGTGAAATAAAGTCAGTCTCCACTGCCCCATACATGTAATTGATGAGTTAATTTGTCTTCAGCACTCTCGCTGTTCTAATATTTCTCCATCTATGCCATGAAAATTAATAGGATGCAAAATGTATAAAATTATACCCACGAAAAAAAAAAAAACACCACTGTACAGTACCAGGGAGGCATATTTATTTCATCTGTGGATGGTACAGGGTCACCATCTTTTTTTTCCTCTTTCCCAGTGACATTTTCAGATTTGACATTCTGTGACATTTTCAGTTTAATATTGCTAATACCCTGGCTGCAGAATTAAAAGTACACCCCAAGGAAGGCTTGAATGCAGACACATCAGAAGAGTATGACTGGTTCTTTTTTTCCTTCTAACAAATAATTGTATGTAAACAATATACACTCTAAGAAGCAGGAAAAAACTCTCATTATCCCACATCATTTGGGGGTATCAAAATAGTTTCATGGAGGAATGACTCTTCATGAGAATCTTGATGTGCAACAACCAGTGTGAAACCACGCCAGCATGTTATCCAGGAACCAAACGATAAATGTCTAAAGTGGAGATTGAATGAAAAGTGCTTGACGCCTAACAGGTGAGGCACTCTCACCTGGCTAAAGAGGACTGAACAAAGGTCTCTACAATTATGATTCAGGAGCCACAGGAGTCCCTACACTGTATATCCCTTACTGATGAATAAGCCACAATGTTAATTGAATGTCGATGTTGATGCTCACTGACATTTATGTAGGGTGCTGTCTGATGAATAAAGGTTAGATTCATTTTTTAAAATTTAGTTGATAAACTCTAACTGCCCCATAGCCATACCTATGAGCTCCCACCTACTACATTCCAAACATGCCATGCAGTTTTTCCAGCCCCTTGGCCCACTCTCTGCTCACTTTGCTTCACTGGGAAGGGAACATCTTCCCAAGAGGCAATCATTATGGTGTAAAAGAAATACTGGCAGTATGTAAGTTATGGTATTTCATTCTATTTATTATTTTTAAAGCAAATTATACCTTACCACAATTAAGCTATTGTTCCTACATTCAACTATCACTGTACTACAATCTATTTGAAGAACTGAGTTGATCCCCAAACTCCAAATACGGACAAGGTAATATTTGGACTTGGCGGAGATGACCAGAAGTAAAACCAAACAGAGGAAAACTAAAATCTACCATATGAAGTGAAAAATGAGACTGTTTAGAAACAAGAGCTTGTACCCAGTCCACTTTGATGTTAGTTCCAGGAGTCCTGGATTTGCTTGCATGTTATCTGTAATGGTCCTGAGGTTATACCACAGGGCAGACGCTGGGAACTTGTACACAAAGTCAAACCATGCCAAATGCTAAGTGCTATCTCCCAGAACTTGGAGAGGCAAACAATACCACAAAGACTATGGTCCTGGAGGTACACTAACTCCCTGTGGGATCCATTCTGCTGAAGTTTCATATTATGAAAGTCATATAAACAGAGCATTGACCTTTCTATCTGTTAAAGGCTGTGCCCTATTGGTTGCAAGTTGTAACCAGAGATTTGTGGGAAAAGGCCATAAGGGCTCAAATGAGAATGTGAAGCTATTTGCCACTTTGGGTAAACTTGTGTTTAGTATCACTAATGTTGCTTTATAATAAGTATCAAGCGTGCAGCTCTTTGTTATTTTCCTTCAATGCATATATTTTGTTCGTTTTTTTTTCTAATGATTAAATTGTGTGTTTTGCAAAGTATTGGTTTGTGAAGCCTCCACTTTCTTATTGTGATTTTACTAAGCATCCAAATATAAATGGCAGCTGGATTGTTTACCTTCAGCACTTTTTATTTTTCTCACTCCTTATGTGTGGTTAATATAATCTAACAACACATACACTTCCATCTATTTTCATTATTTGGTAATTGTTTTTCTTTATGCCTGTTTAAGATGTACTCAACATTAGAATAGGAAACACATTCCATAAATATAGAATTTTATAAGAAAATCATTTGGGGGGTTTCCTTTTTCTAAGTGCTCTGACACATGAAAGTTAAAACTGACCATTTAAGGCCATACTATCCTTCTCCTTTTTCCTCCCACTGTAACACAGAAATTATTGCTAAGATTTGTCCTAATTCACATTATTGTCATCTATCAGTGTAGCATGCTTGTAAGTTAATAGGAAGAAAATATTTATTTAAATGCAAGCAAGATATAATCATGGTGGGTACTGAAATTAATAGTTACATGAGGCACAGAAAAATAGTCTATCAACTAAGTAAAATAGTGACATTTTTCATAACCCTGTTTAATAAAAAGTGTGCTTTTTGATTATGGTACAGAGAAAATTTACAAAAAAAGAGAATAACATTTGTTTGAAATGGATTCGCTAGCTTGACATCTGGGTACATAGATATTGGAAAGGTAATTGAAAGGAACAGTTACTGAGTACTCACACAGAGCAAAGTACTATACTTGGCCTGATAATATAAGTATGTGCAGAAATGAAATGTTTCAAATAACAGGCTCACCAAGAGAGAAATTAGGGAAACACCTTTTGAAATAGCGTCCAAAAAATGAAGTACCTAAGAATCAATCTAACAAAGGAAGTAAAAGATCTATATATTAAAAACTGCAGTACTCTGAAAAAGTAGACTGAGGAAGGTATCAGAAAATGAAAATATATTCCTTGTTCTTAGGTAGGAAGAACCAATATAGTGAAAATGGCCATACTCCCAAAACTGTTACAGAGATTTAATACAGTTCCAAGCAAAATGCCAATAGCATATCTCACAGAACTAGAGAAAACAATCCTAAAATTCATTTGGAACCAGAAGATACCTAGAATCACAAAAGCAATTCTGGACCACAAGGGCAAAGCAGGGGCCATAATAATCCTTGACCTGAAATTATATTACAAAACTACTGTAATAAAAACAGCATGATACTGGCAAAGAAAAAAACAGATCTGAGGATCACTGAAACAGATTAGAAGATGCAGCGACAAGTCCAAACACTTTCAGTCACCTTATCGTTGACAAAGGGGCCAAACAACCTCACTGGAAGAAAGAGAGCCTCTTTAGTAAATGGTGCTGGGAAAACCTGCTTCCACATGGCAAAGATTAAAACTAGATCCATATCTTTCATCATGCACTAAGCTAAAATCAAAATGGATCAAAGACCTAAATATTAAAACAGAAACACAAAATCTGCTGGAAGATAGAATAGGTAGAACTCTTGAAGACATAGGTGTAGGCAAAGACTTTATGAACAAAACTCCCATTGCCCAGGAAATATCACAAAGAATCAACAACCAGGATCTCATCTTATTAAAAAGATTTTGCACCACAAAAGAAACCATAAACAGAGTAAAGAGGCAACCCACAGAGTGGGAAAAAATTTTGCCAGCTGTTCGTCCAACAAAGGACTGATATCTAGAATATATAAAGAACTAAAAAAAAAAAAAATTAAACCCTCCAAATTTAAAGGCCCAATCCAAAAATGGGCAGTTGAATAGACACTTCTCAGATGAATAAGTAGAAACCACAGAAAAATATATGGAAAAATGTTCAACATCACTGGTCATTCGAGAGATGCAAATTAAAACAACACTAAGATTCCACTTTACTCGAGAAAGAATGGCTATTACCAAGAATCAGCCCGTAACAAATGCTGGAGAGGCTGTGGTGGAAAAGGAACCCTTCTCCACTCTTGGTGGGAATGCAGACTGGTGCAACCACTGTGAAAATCAGTGTGGAGATTCCTCAAAAATCTAGGACTAGAGATTCTGTTTGACCCAGCTAGGTCCCTCCTTGGTATCTTTCCAAAAGAATTAAAAGCATCATGCCGCAGTGATATATGCACAGCCATGTTTATAACAGCACAGTTTGTAATATATCAATCTTGGAAACAGTTCAAATTCCCACCAAGCAATGAATGGATAAACAAGATGTGTTTTTTAATAAGATGGAGTACTACTGTGCCATAAAGAACAATAAGCCTGAGACATTTCTAGGTAAATGTATGCACCTTGAGACCATACTCTTAAGTGAAGTAAACTGGACACACATGTTTAAATACTGCATTGTTTCTCTGGTGTGAGAAACTAAAAGTGTAAATAAGGACTAAAATGTATTATATTGAGAAAAGGAAGAAATTGTTCAAATGGGAAGGAGAACAGGGGAGGGCGGAGTAGGAGAGGGAGGGAGAGACAAGAACAAAAAGAATAGAAGGAAAAAATGGAACAAAGCTTTTCTAAATGAGGAGGAGAAGAGGAGTCAAAAGGAGGGCAAGGGAACGGGAAAAAAGAAGCAGCAAGATATATCATGTACAAGTACAATTTCCCTATGATGAATGTTACCATTATGTATACCTATAATGTATGACTAAAATAAATTTAAAAAAATAAATGAAATGTTTATTTTCTTTTCCTAACATAGTTCAGTACACTGAAGACAATGACTTATTTGCAGCAAATATGTAGGAATTAATAACACTATAAGCCTAAACATTTGAAATATATTTGTAGCTTTCAATAATACATATGTGAATACAAATACAGATACATATTTTTAAATATGCTGTATACATAGTAGGGATATACTTTAGAAATTAAATGTAATTAAATTAACCTACCCATTGATATTTCTAATACCTCTGTGTCAATATTTTTTCTCTAGTTCTTTGTTTCTGGTCCTGATTGGGCAATTTATATGCTCACAAAGGCTTACTATTATGAGGTAAAAGGCATTTTAAAAAAGCATAAATATGATTTTTTTCACCTCAAGAAACTTACAATCTAGAGTAAACAACAAAATACAATGATTATAATGTGCAGCAATGCAGGACAGCCCCAGAGCTAAGGAGAGAATGCTTCAGACTACAGATGGTTTATGATAGTGAGTGATGAACAAGATTTTTATAGAAAGAAGGGAAAAGAAACATCTGGGGCCCGAAGAATTTCCAGGGTCCACAGACTGCTAAGGTAAGTAACTGCTTTGTAATCTACCTCTATACCATTTCTGTGACAATATCATATAAATTAGAAAAGAATAGAATGTAAATGATTAGCAGAGGAATTTGGTCCTGGTCTTAAGAAATTAGAATATAATATTAAGATTTTCTTTATGCAAAAAAATGGATAAAGTGGGTGACACCAGAATTTAAATAGTAAGGGAATGTAAAAAGAGAAGGCAGAAGGTAAGTGCTTTAAAAAAAAGAAGAAGAAGAAGACAGAATACTCTAGACAACAGAGCAATTTCACTATCTTCATATCCTCTCTTTTCCACCAATGCTTTTAAAATAACTGAATTTTAAATACGTATTCTATCAGCAAAAGCTTTAATTAAAAATATATCTCAAGATAAAGAAATAGACACCAAAAAAATAGAAGCAATAGAAATGAGTGGATAACTAAATATTAGGAAAAAAAACAAAGATAAAACACCTTATTAGGTTCATTGCTTAAAGAAGAAATTATGAAAGTTAGAAAAAATGTTAATTGTTACATTTAAACATTTCATAAATCAAAACTTGTGAGACAGACATAAGCTGATTTTAAATAGAATTTGATCATTTTAAATGCATATTTTAGAAAAGAAGAAAAGGTAAAAATCAGTTATTTAAATATTTATCTCAGGGGCTGGGGATTTAGCCCAGTTTTAGAGTGTTTGCCTTGCAAGCACAAGGCCCTGAGTTCGGTCCCCAAAAAAAAAAAAAAAAAAAAAAAAAAATTATCTCAAGAAGTTAGAAAAGAAAGACCAAATGAAACCCAAAGAGTGTAAAAGAAAGAAAATTTTAACTAAATTTAAAGAAAAGATAAAATAGAAAGGATCATAAAGCCAAACACTATTTGTTTGCTTGTTTGGGAAAAAAAAAATACATAAAAGCTAATGAAAGAGAAACCATGGTGAATTTTTTTTTTTTTTTAAAAAGCAAAGAAAAATCCCAGGAGTCAAAAGGGGAGGTCATTACAGATCCCACAGGTAACAAGATGATCCCAAGGTGACATTGTTATACTAAATATTGGAAAGCTTAGATGAAATAGACAAAGTCTGAGGAAAGCAGAACTTAATGAAACAGGTATAAAACCAAAAAAACTAAACAGTCTTATAATTTAAAAATATACAGTAATAGCTCACAAACACGTCTGCTCACAAACAATTCACTTGGTAAACAAGAGTTCAGCAAAACTTTGCCTCTGTTTGCAAACTGCATCGGGTGACCAACAGGACTAGGCCATCTTCCCCAGAATCGTGGAACAAATTAAGATCATGAATTGAGACACCACTATATTTAGTCTAAAAGTAAGTATTATCTCACAAAACAAAAGAAAGCCTTGGCCCAAACAGATTCCCCAACACATTCTACCAGACATTTGAGAAGGAAATCATGCCAGTCTTTCATGATTTCTCTCAGGATGTAGAAAAAAATGAAAACTTGCCCAAGTTACTTTAGGAAAGCAGCATGATTTTGATATTGAAACATAATTAGAAAGAAGAATTGACAAGCAAATCTCATGAACATAAATGGAAACATTTAAAGCCGTTAGAAATTTTAGTCAATGATATACAGATAGGCTAACATGTCAGGAACAATTTGGGTTCATTCTGAATGTGCAAGGTGAATTAATTTTGTTAAAAAATCAAAATAACTCACTACAAAAGTAGAAGAAAGAAAAAATAGTATATGATCATCACAATAAACATAGTTTGGCCTTTAATAAGTTAAACATAAGTTCTAATTTTCAAAAAGTGCTTAACAGCATGTTCGTAAAGAAATTTAAGCAGTGTTGGTGAAAATGGAAAATACTGCAGCCAGTATGGAAACAGTATGGCATTTAATAGGTAGGTAGGCAGATAGATAGACAGACA
Organism: Hystrix cristata; assembly: GCA_004026905.1. Lineage (NCBI taxonomy): Eukaryota > Metazoa > Chordata > Mammalia > Rodentia > Hystricidae > Hystrix > Hystrix cristata. Next base: position 35,579 of record PVJO010016183.1, on the reverse strand, counting down.
GACAGACAGATAGATGATAGATAGATAGATAGATAGATAGATAGATAGATAGATAGATAGAAAGAAAGAAAGATAGATAGAATCAACATGTAATCCAGCAGCCCCACTTCTGGGTATAAACCCAAAATAAATGAAGGCAGCAACATCAATAAATATTTATACATTCATGATTATAGAAACATTACTCATTATAGCCAAAAATTGGAAGCAACCCAAGTGTCCATGAATAGATAAGCCAAATCTGGAATAATTGAACATGATTCAGCTCTAAAATAAATGATATTTTGATGCATGTTTTAATGTAAATGAACCTTGATAACATGATACTAGGTGAAATAAACCATATACGAGAGACCAATGTTCTACAATTGCCATGAATAGGAAGTACCTAGAGGAGGCAAATTCAGTGACAGAAGGAAGGAGGGCTGCCAGGAGTTAGGGGCAAGGCAAAAGGTAGAGTTAATCTTCGGTGGGTACAAAGTTTCAGTTTTGTCAGATGAGAAAAGAGTTCTAGAGATGGATCGTAGTGATCACTGCACAATACAAATTTACTTAACACTACTATACTGTGCAATTCATAATGTTTAAGATAGTAAATATGTTTTAGCATAATTTAAATTTTTGAAAGAAATGGAAAAAGGCAAACTAAGAAAGATAATAGATATAAAAATGTTAATTTAATAAAGGCTATACCAAAAAATTTGCATGAACATTTTTTTAATGCTGAAGTATTAAAAGCCTCTCAAAGAAAAATAAAAGTTGTAAAAATTAAAAAGAAAAAAATCAAAGTCTTATAAATTAACTGTGTAAAAAAATAAAGTTTCTACAATTAAATTACAAATATGAATTACTAGTTAATAAAAGTGCTTGATATGTCAGTTATAAAAACTGAGTACATTTCTATATATCAGCAAAAAGCATTCAGAAATAAAACAAAAGATATTTATGATATACATTATCAAATAACTAGGAATTAACACATCAAAATATATATAATATTTCTACCCAGAATCATAGAACACTATTAAGAAAAAGAACTAATAATGAACTACATTTATTAATAAAATATTCATTGGTGGAAAGATAAATTATCCTGCTAATCTATATTTTCAATGCCAATCAAAATCTCAAAACATGTATGAGTGTTTAAATATTGACAGTTATATCCCAAAATGTATTTTGGAACACAAGGAGCAGGATAGCCATGACAATTTACAAAGTTTAAAGGTTGCGATTTATTTTTAAAGCTGTCATGTTTAAGAAAGTATAGTATTTGAGAAGAGACTACAAAAAAATAGAATGTAGAGCTCAAGAAAAAAATCCAAGAAAAATGTGAATAGCTGTTGTTGAGGGAAGTGAAAACTGGTACAATCAGATTTCCAAACTGTTTGGTTTCATGCAGCATGGTTGAAGATAGACATTCTCTATCACCTAGCAATTACCATCTAAGAGAAATTTGTGCAGTTGTGTACCACAGTACGTGAACAAGAGTGCTCATAATTGCATTGCTTTTGAGAAGCCAAAATAAGAAACAACCCAAAGGCTAATCAATAGTAAAAATGATTTTTTAAATGTAGTATAATCATACAAATAAATATTATACATTCATGACAATTACCAAACTGTTAGGCTGAACATCATAGGTAAACTTAAAATACAGTAAATCAAGCTATGCATAAAAGAATACATACTATATGATTCTGCTTAAATTAACTTCAAGAAACAGATAAAACTAAACTCCAATCTCCTCCATATGTTTAGCTGATGACATCATAAACAACAGCAAGAATAGGATTACCATCAGGAAGGGAAGCTAAAGACTGGCTAAGGACTGGCTTGAGGTGCGAGCAGGCCTCCTGCTGTCCTGGCAGGTTCTATTACCTTGTTGGTGACAGGCGTAATGACTATGTGACAAAGGCCTATGCATTTGCTTAACTCATTTATAATATTTCATGACAATAATGTTAAAATTACTTATAGAAAGTCTGAGCTATTCATATTAAATGAACATTGAAAGAATGCTGCCGTTGCTTCAGGGGAGCTCTGGTCATCATCTCTGCTGCGAGCATTGTATCCTGGTTCTTGTAAAGTTTTCTTCAGCCATCATCTGCAGACCCAGATGTACATGGGACAGTGCCCTGGGCTCTTAGCCCGTGATTGGATCTTTTGGGTCTCCAGTTCCTAGAGAGACTTTCAGCACTCTTTCTGCTTTTGGCTTGTGGGTGAATATTTTAACTTGTAAATGTCCTGTATTAAATCTGCTCTCTAAAAAGTACCTAAGACAGAAATTGGTACCAGAGAAGTGAGGTCCTTGCTGTGACATTGCCTGGGCATGTGGCTTAAGAGCCTTTGGAATTAATTTGGAAAGGTTTTGAGAGACCAGCTAAAGAGGCAGCCCTGGAATGCTCTAAATTTATTGAGACACTGGTCAGAGTGTGGAAAACCAGAGTAACTGATGGAAATGCTGCCGGTTAGGTTGAGGCTTGGGATTCCTATGTAGAAAAAGACCGCATTGGCTGCTGGATCCCAGGCAGTATATGTGTGCTTTGGCAGAGGCTGCTCTGCATTTTGCTTGTGTTTGGAGATATTGTCTGGGTGGCAGAAAATTTTCAGTGCCGTCTGGTATTGGGACGGCAGCATAGTTACTGTTGAGGGCTTTTGGCATAATCTATGTTGGAAATCAAGAGCAGAGAGACAGCAGAGTGACCTGGAGCATTGGGCCAGAGGAGAGCTGTGGACTGCAAGGATCAAAAAGGAAAACAGGGCTGTGGAAAACAAACAGGACAATGGAAAAATGACCTGAGGCCATTTACCACAAGGGTAGAGTGCATTTGGGGTACATGAGATCCTTTGGTGAATTTCTTAATGTTGTTCTGTTAATGGAAACCAAAGAGTTTTAAAATTTGAACCCATATTCTTTTAATCTGAATACACTGTATTGGTATATTGTACTTTGTAAACTATTTATTCTTATAGAACAAGCAAGAGAGACAGAATGAGTTGTTGTACATTTGTATGTATATTTGTAATTTTGGGGCACCCATTTGTAATCGGTTTTGAGACTCCTTTAAATACTTGTTTCTGGAGTAGGAATGGGTGCCAATAAGAACTGTATTGTTAAAGTAAATCTGAATGGACCAAGATATGTTAACTCTTTATAAATCTGCCACTGGAGACTATGAATTAAAGAAATGTCTGGTTATCAAGTTGACCAGGGGTGGATTGTAGTGGAGTTATTGTGGTGAATTTGAACCAGAATGCCCGGCTGGACTGAGTTGGTGTGGTTCTGGGCACAAAGGATCCACCTGAGTTGGTGTGGTTCTGGGCGTAGAGGATTGTTGCAGATGCAACATAAAGCAGAGTGGGAACAGAAGCTAGTTGGCGGGCTGTTTCCCAGGAGAAGCTCTGCTGCAGCTGGTTCTCCTGAAAGGAGCTCTGCTGTTCTCCTCGAGGAAGGAGCTCAGAGCCTTGTTGTCATCAAGGATGGCTGCTGTTGCTTCTGGGGAGCTCTGGTCATCATCTCTGCTGCAAGCATCGTCTCCTGATTCCAGAAAAGATTTCTTCAGCCATCATTTGCAGACACGGACGTACATGGGACAGTGCTGCTGGCTCCCAGCCCTTGATTGGATCTTTTGGGTCTCCAGTGCCTAGATGGACATTTGGCATTCTTCCTGTATTTGGTTTGTGGGTGAATATTGTAACTTATAAATGTCCTGTATTAAATCTGCTCTCTTAAAAGTAACTAAGACAAATGCCTAAAAAGTATTTAAATAGTGTGAGGAATGTTGGCGTCATTTACTAAAACCCTTTGTTCTATTTCATTACTGCTCAGCCCAGCTATTACATGAGCTGAGAGACACTAGCAGGGATTTATTGATACCTGAAAGACACTAAAGTCCTAAAATGCCATCAATTTTTCCTCCAGGAATGGAGTTAAATTTCATAGTAAATGCCTGGGGAGGAAGATTTAAATATCTCTTCTCCTCCTTCTCCTCCTCCTCCTCCTCCTCCTCCTCCTCCTGCTGCTGCTGCTGCTGCTGCTGCTTCCCTTAAATTTCTTAATTGTGTACAAACATTCCTATTTCAAGATCCAAATAAGTGCTTTTAAACCTCCTGACTCCTCTCCAGGATGATGTAACTCTCATCCCCAACCAGACTGAGGGGTGCACAACATGGAGAACTTAGTTTACACGTAAGCATATAGTACTTCAGGCTCTACACACAATTGACAGACATGATGCAAGCCATGAAAACTAGAAATATAGTCAGAGAAATGAAGCATTATGCCATGACTCAACAAATTCATTTAACCCCACACCTCCCTGCCAGTGTGAAGTGTGTTCAGATTGTAATTCAGACATCCTACCCCACTGTTGTTTCACTGGCCTCTCTCCCTTTGGGACCGCCTGCATGGGTCACAGTCTGTATTTAGAACAAGTCCAAGAGTCACACATTCCTCTTCTCTCACATCCCAGGTCTGCTCACACAGATGTGCAGATGGCATCATGCTACTGCCCAGATGAAGACAGGTCAAGACCAATCATAAAGTAATTGGTTGCCTACCATGCAGAAAAAAGTCACTGAGCCTGTCCTAAAATATGAAGCCAGAGAAGAGTAAAAAAAAAAAAAAACACAGCTTTTCATTAATAAGAATTTATAAAAACAAACTGCGCATGCATAGTCTATGTGATGTGATGTGTGGTATGGTGTGGGAAGAAGCAAGAAACAGAAGTTGCAACCAGTCATACAGAAGCTAGTTATAATAATAGAAATCATCTTGGACAAAGTGGAATGATGTGCGACTTAAATTTACAAACCCCCAGGTCCACGCTGCATTCGGAAACAATAGGAGAGTAAAGTCAAGTGAAGAATGCCTTCATTTGTTTAACAACCAGAAATATGTTCCTTTCTCGGGGCAAACCTATGGAGGGTTAAGCCGATCTGCTGTGCCGAGCAAACAGAGCAGGGCTCACCAACAGCATCTGCTGGGGACTGAGGAAAGCTGTTTTCTCTTAATAGATACCATTTTCCATTTTTATTTCTTACGGTGTGTAAACTCTTAAAGAAATGATGCATTGCATGGAAACTCATCCACAGCTGAGAGTGCAAATAAGGGAAGAAAAACAAAATCATAAAAGACATTAAAAGGTACATTTCAGAAAACAAGTTTACTCAGTTTCTTAGGCAATGAAGCATTCATGTTTTCAATTTTAACAGAGTCAGAAAATATGAAAACAAAGTGATTCCTAGGGAAAAGATACACTTAACATGGCTGAGAAAAGTTGGTTATTTTTAAACTTTTTCTCCATAAGAAACAGGAGAATAGTGTAGCTGTGGATTTTACTTGTCTCCCGAGAGTCGGCATTCTTGCAGTTTGTGTGTAGCAAGCAAATGTTTGCTAAACTGTTTGAGAAAGAAAGTGCATATACAATAAAGCAGCAGGAAGCATGTATTGAATTTACCATCCTGTAGCTGAGAGTTCTTTGTTATACTGCACTACTTCCACTGAGACACTCAGGCTGATCGTGGCGAGTTACGATGAGAAACCGATGGACAGCTTTCAAAGCTGTATCTCTGAAAATCAGAATGTATTGCTGAAAATGTTCACATATATTTAGATGTCTGGTGTGTGATTATAGCACACTGGTCTTGAGAACAGTCATCTAAGCAATTCCTTTTTGCCAGAGGAATGTGGTTGATGAGATTTCCGGACATTAAAGCATTTTCCTCTGCGCCTACTAACTGATGTGTGATGATTTGGAATTCATTGATATCCACAAAGCTTAAATCTAAAATGAAGAATGGTAAAATATCTCCTTCAATCTTCAGTCGCAATCTTCCAAATACATAGGTAAACTTCCGTTTGTGGTTTGTTTGTTTTTGTTTTTGGTTTGGGTTTTTTTTTTTTTTTTTTTTTTTTTTTTTTTTTTTTTTTTTTTTTTTTTTTTTTTTTTTTTTTTTTTTTTTTTTTTTTTTTTTTTTTTTTTTTTTTTACTAAAAGCACTTTAAACACACACACACACTGCAGGTATAAAGTGCTAAACAGAAGTCACTGATTTTCAAACTGATTTGACTAATATCTGAATATCGAGAAATATATGCTTAGAAGTACAGATGTGAAGGTCCAATTTGACCCTATCCCTACGGTTTATGATCTTTGTGATGGTCAACACATTTTTTTTTGCCTTTTTCAGACTCATTTCATTTCAGAAATGGGAATAGTATATAACAATGTTATTACCGATAAATATTTTCAGTGTACATGATGTAATTTTCAGAGTATCAGCAAAATAGAAATTATTCCAAATATTATTATCATTACCACAAAGCACCCTGATATTGATTGAAAGCATTAACCATCAAAAAGAAATTTAAAAGTATGCTTATAAGTGTTCTGTAATCCCAATTTATAGAAAACAAGAGAAGGGGGATTTTGAATCTTTTTCTCATGCTCAGAAGTAAAATTTATTCGCCACAGATTCGGTTATATGTTAATATACAACCATATTCCATATAGGTGAAGAGACAGAAGCAGGACTAGAATGTTTGAACTTTCCCTTCTCTTAAGAACCCTATGACCTTATGCTGGCATTTGACCTCTCTTTCCCTCTGGTTCTCATCTACCACATGAGAGCAAAAGTACAACAAAAAAAACTCTCATGGGGGTTTTATGGGCTATAGTATATCGATATTTTATCAGCTTTACTTAATTCTTCCATATTGTATTGACTCATAACACCACGTTAGACTCCATAAATATATGAAACTACAACCTAACAATTAACACCTAGAATCTAAAACACAGTAAGCACTCAATAAGAGAATACTAGAGGTAACTCTATACTTCTAGTTGCTTGATGGCTTTAACCACCTAGGTTTATAATAAAGGAAAGTCAATAGAACTCACTCAGTAAGAGCTGATACCAGTTCTGAAAGGTCTCTCACGCTTCTCAGGTATCAAGATAAAATTCTATCCTGTGTCATTACAATTTTCATAGATAATAGTTTGGGAGATTGTGTAAACCTTATGGTACAAATACAGTGTGAAGTACAATGAAATCCTGTCAAAAATAAATGAATGAGTGTAATGTATAATGAATGAGTGGATCTAACTTCTTGACACAATGACAGTAGGTTAAGAAAGCAGAACTCTTTCATCACAGAAAGGCTTACGTCTTCTTTTTGTATCCTCCTATGCTCTATAATTTAAAAACAAGTTTGGAATCTGAAGTTCTTTTGTCTCACTGTATTTAGGATTTATAAAATCTGAGATGTATGCAATCTTAAACTGATAACTAGTTCTTTGGCCCATTTCCTTCCCTTTGAAGTGGCAAATACAGTACCTGTAACAGTATAAATAGTTTACTTTCAATTTCCCACACAGTTATCTATAAATATACCTACTTTCTCCAATAGACCATAATTTACTTGTTCATATCTTTCCCTTCACACAACAGAGACTTTAAGGAATATTCTACATAACAAGTATTAAACAATAATTAATTGAATTACATTCATGTATTCATATCACAATACCACACCCCAAAATATAGCTGCTACAACACAGACTTGGTACTTTAAAACAGAGGCAAATACAGAATTCTCTATAAATGCCAACAAGAAGTAGCAGCAGCAATCCAAATCACATCTAAGAACCATTAGACTGCTGAGTCTTTGACAAGTTTCTCATAGTTTTCTAAATTCTTTATTTTCCTAAAAGCTAGGAAATTGTGTTTTGCCTCTGATAAGCCAACATATTTGGGTCTGTTTCATAATTCTACACACATGAATTCTAAGCAGCTCAAAACTGGCAGAACATATCCTTCTGTGTCTGATGCATTGCTCCTGTTCAATGAAGGAAGATCCAAATAATCAATGGAGGGATTTGTGCTTTGCATAAAATCAGAATGAGGGAGAAATAGACCAACATGAACAGGTTTCTTTTTCTTCAGTTTTATTTCTACCTACCTCTCTATAATGAATGTTTTTTATAAAACTGTTACATTATTTATGCATTCAACAAGTATTTATCCATAGACCTCTGCTCTGTAAAAGATAGCTAGCCAGGAAGGTACTGTGAGAATCGATCAAACTAAGTTCATCCAGTCAAAATATCCTTCACATTCTAGGTCAGATAAGGCACAAATCTAATATAAGAGAGAAAATGTATGGAGGAGACATAAATCTAAGAGGAAAAAATATATGTAGGAGATTCACAGGTAAGGTTCTATAATGGGGAGGGTGAAGAGAGGTTGGTTGACGGGTAAAAAGTTAGGAAGAATAAGTTCTGATTTTCTATACCACAATAGAGTGAGTACAGTTAATAATTGTGTGTTATATATGAGTTGATCATCCTTAACCCAAAAATCTGAAATCTAAAATGCTCCAAAATCTGAAACTTTTGAGTACAGATAAATGCAAAATTCCACAGCAATGAAACTTTATATTGTGCACAGTATTTTTTGAAGTGGTAAATAAAATTATCTTTAGACTTTGTGTATAAAATACTTATAAAGTTAAATAAGTTTGTGTTTAGACTTTGGTCCCATCCCCAAGATACCTCATTATGTGTATGTGAATATTCCAAAATCAGAAAAAAAAGAAAAAAAAAGAAAAAAAAGCTTAATCCAGTACACTAACTGCAATGAATCCATTTTAGGTGTTGTTGTTGTTGTTGTTGTTTTGGTACTTACAACGTGTCTATGAACCTTTTTGAAAAAAATAAATAAAGATGCTATGACAAATCAGAGAGATCATCTTTCACTGGCAGGACCAGGAAAGATTATCTGGTGAAGAAAACATTCAACCCAAGATGAGAAATACAGAAGAAATCTTTTCTATCTATGCTACATATTTTTTTTCTAACAATGTAGATTACTCTGGGCTTTCCAATCCAAGTAAGTGATCATTTTGCTTTCCCAGCAATGATCATAAATAATGCTATGATTTATGCAGGAATTTTACGTGATTCTGATGGCTACTTTTCTAGGAAAAAATACATTTCACTTAGTAACTAGGTTTGTGTTTGACAAATCTAGTCACACACAGTAAATACACAAATGAGTGTATGACACAGGACTATACTTGTGGAAAAATTACTCAGCAATTAAGGAGCCTATTTTCATTGATGCTTGGGGAACTTGGAAAAAGTGATGGGAACAAACTGAAGCAATTTATCTAGAATATAGAAAATGTTCATGAGGGTGGTATTTGTTACCTACTACTTTTTACAATGACACTATCTCGATATACTTCAAAATATAGAGAAATATACAAAATGTATAAAATGAAAACTTCAGAGACACTCAGAAAGGTTATAAAAAGTTGACCTAAATTTTAAAACCTAGAAGCTATAGGTAGTAAATATAAAAAGCATAGTCCTCCATATAGCGATATAATGCAGCAGCAGCCAGGAAAATGTGGAAGAAATTAGACAGCAAGGTATTCCCTACGCAAATTCAAATATGTAATAATATACAATAAAGAAGAAGATACAATAATGAATACAATGAAGAAGAAGAATATTACAATAATATGTTCAATGATAGCTTAGAAATATCTATGGACATTGGCAGGAGGGGTAAAAGAAAGACTGAGATAATGGATCTGAGTCCATTGCTTTGAAAATTCCCTAATAAATTTTATATGCATTTCAAATAAAAAATGATTTTAACAGAATGATTCTTAATATTACATAACCCTAAATCTAGTTCATATGTTTTCCTTTTAGAAAAGCTATTCTTTTCAGAAGTTTTCTTGAGCTAGACCAATTACACAAACCAGTCCATAACAAACAGGAATAGATGTAGAATGAGTCTCAGGAATTAGTCATGGTTTTTATGTTTCTGTTTTTTGTTTTCATGTTTTTGGCAATGGGAGAAAGAAATTCTTTTGACATATTACTACTTGATCTGTAGGTTGGTGTCTCCTTAGCAAACTTACTGATAAAACCTGACTGAAAGCCACAGCACAGGAGGAAAGGGTCAATTCCCAAATATATTAAGTATTCTGAATAAATGTCAGAGAAGTATTAAACCTTAGAATCATATACATCCTTAATTTCCTGCACCACATTTATAGAGTTCTAAGGAATCTCAACAGAGGTGACCAAAGCTTTGAATATAAAGTATTCAAAAGGCTTTGAAATTTGAAATACTACAGAGAGAACACTTTTGTATTCTCCTGGTCCCAGTTCAAGAAAATGGTTCTTCCAACATGGATTACCAAAAACCATGGGTAAGTCTGAAACAGAAATGTATCAATGAACAAACTCCAAACTAGAATACTAAAAGCAGAGAATCGAGATAAGAATGATGAAATAACAATGACAGACACATATCCGTTTGTTACTTCTGGATAGGACTTTTACCAATTCCTAGGACATACTGATGATATCAGTAACACACTGTTTAAATATTTATATATGAGTTTTATTTAGTGTTCACAACATATAAATATATGGATACATTTAAGAGACGGTGGTGTAGAAGTTAATATGTGGTGTCACTGAAAAATATAGTACGTATAAATAAAATAAAATTTGTTATACTTAAAGACACAGTACCATTAATCCCTCTCAAAATATACCCCCTCACTTCAAATGCACTTATCTCATTGCTCCAGCCACTTTCTGAAACAGTTCTGGAAGTTCTTTTTCATGAATGTCTTTAGTTGCACTGTTGTGGCTGCTTGGATGTACTGAACTGATTCAGAAGGCTTAGCTTTTATAATCATTTTCACTTTAGGAAGAGCCAGAAGTCATACAGTATCAAATGCAGTGAATATGGTAGATCAGGACACATGTTGATGTCTTTATAAACCTGCCTTTCTGGAACTTCATGGCAGCATCCTTCACATTTTTTTTTCTACCAAGAACATGTGTTGGTACACTGTAGATATACATAATGATCACATTCATCACAGTTAATTTGTACCTATACATGATATATCTTGGTTCCCCCACTTCTCCCCCCCCCTTATTTACAATAGCTTTATTTACATTTTTACATTTTTCTCCTCTTTTTTTTTCCTTACTTTTTCTTTTCCTTCCTTTCCCCCTCTTCTCTTTCCAGTTCTCTTCCCATTTGGGTATTATCTTTCTTTTTCACAATATCTATTATATCTTTTTGGCCTTATTTACACTTATGGTTTCTGATTTATTTCACTTAAGAGTATGTTCTTGAGGTGCTTCCATTCACCTATAAATGTTTCAAGGTTATCTTCTTTACGGCAGAGTACTACTCCACTGTACAAAAGAACCATATCTTCTTGTCATTTGAGAGATGCAAATTAAAACAATGCTAAGATTTCATCTCACTCCAGAAGGAACAGCTATTATCAAGAAATCAACCAATAACAAATGTTGACAGGGCTGTAGGGAAAAAGGAACCCTCCCTCCACTGTTTGTGGGAGTGTAGGCTGGTGCTACATTGTGGAAATCAGTGTGGAGATTCCTCAAAAAACTACAACTAGATGTTCCATTTGACCCAGCCGTTTCTCTTCTCGATACTTCCCAGAAGAATTAACAACATTGTACCACAGCAATATATGCACAACTGTGTTTATAGCAACATAATTTGTAATAGGTAAATCCTGGAAACAACCCTTCATATTTTTTATCCTATTTTACAAAGACATTCACAAAAGAGGACTTCAAGAACTGCTCCAGAGAGTGGCAAGAATGATAAGTGTGTTTGAAGTAAAGGAGATTATTTTTAGGGAGATTAATGGCAATGCATTACAAAATATAGATTTAATATCTTAACTTTAATATCTTCAAACAAATAGGACTAAGCTACAAAAGTATTTGCCTAAGAGGAAAACCCTTTTTTTAGCCTTATGATTTTCTTGCAAGTGCACCGAAGACCTATGGATCATATTTCCTACCTAATACAACTTGCAGTGACTTAGTGTTTGAGAGTTTGCCAAGACTTAAAATATGAGGGTGATTTTCTAAAAAAGTGTGGTCAACATTTAAATTGAAGCGAAATGTTATTACAGTAAAAGACGCATTGCAATGCCTGGACTACACAGTTCAAAATCAGCCTGGACTATGCAGAGAGACCCTGTCTTGGAAAAAAAGAGAGATAAGTAACTATTGAGAGAGCCTAACAAATAATTGCTACCTAAATTTCAGTGCTGCTTTGTTGCTTTTCCTCTGTTATCCCAGGATATAGTAGCAGTCATGAAGACGTCAAAAATTTAAGTTCTATTTCACTGTAATATTTAGAAGCTATATTTTATGGTTGTATTTATAGATTTGCGTGTTTACAAACATCTAAAGGATGTATTGTTCGAAAATGTAAAGAACGGTGAGAGTTGTGTAAAGTTACAAATATAGGAAATGCAAAATGTATTTGTAATCAAGATTCTGGTAGCCAAACCTGACTGGCTCGGTGACTAAGAACCTGCAGAGGGATGTGGTTAAACCCGGTCCATTTTTAAACATTGCTTTTTATATTTTACTCAGTTTCTAAAGTAGCCTGGAATACGTGGAACCCAGTAATTCAGGAGCCGGAACAAGGAGTATAGGTTAATTTGGTCCCTATCATGCTTTGCACTGAAAAAAATTGGCACAGATAATACATCCTGGGCTACCAACTCAGAACCCTCCCCTCTCTGTAAGAATAACCTGCTTCTGGAAAATAATCAGGTAATGCAGTGATAGTGCAGCAGAAATCCTTCTTGTCTGTTTAATATAAAATATCAGATTTTTAGATCCAGAAACAAATGATACGAAATTTGCTCTCCAACAGCTGCAGAATTTGATGGTGAGCTCAAATTTCCCTCATACAGCTCTCATCCATGCTTTTTATTATGAAGTTGAACACAATTACATGCAGACTTTGCCGCAACAGTGGCAAGAAGACAAGATCATTTAGCTAATAAGTTCTATTCAATTTAGGATTAGTTTTAAAATGTAAGTGATAGCTATCGTACCCATTGGCTGGCACACCTTGCATTTATTTTAACAGCTCTTCCTGTCTTTTAAATACTCAGTATATAAGGGAAAATAGGATGCTTGGAGATACACGCCTGTATGTGCATGTGTGTGGTACACAAGCACACGGACACTCCCCTGTATGGAGGACTGCTCACTCACTACCCGCTGGTCACAGAAGCGGGTCCTGGCAGGCCACCCCGAGGCATAGCTTATTTGAACCAAGTCCCCTTTGCCGATTGGAAAACAGTGGGTTTCCATTCAACCCGGACAATTTAGCTGTTGGGAAAACTGTCCATAAGCAGCTGGAGTGTTCCAATTGGGTAATGTGTCTACCGAGACTCCAAGGTTTACTCCAGGTCACTGGAAGGTGAAAGTCTGATTTCCAGTTCCAAAAACTTGCCTATCAAAAATGCAGACTCAGACACATGCATAACACCTTTGCCTTATTTTTCTTTTCTGCTTTAGCTGGAACATCTGTTCTCTAAAGCATCCTTTTATTTTTCAGTAGCATTTGGTCTTGAGGTTATTTTCAAGGAATTCCCTCCAAGCTTACATCCTAGCTGTCAACATCACCCAGAAGACTTGACATCTAGGTACATTTGAACAGCTGAAAGAGAAAGCATCTGGCTTATTGCTCAGATTCTTTTTCACAACACCTAAACCAAACAGAACTCCACTAGATCAAATAAACACTCATTACAACAGGAAGTTTTGGTAGAAAAGTTTTTACATATCTCAATTAAGATGAAAAGAGGGGGAAACATAAACTTCAACATATTAGCAATTTTACCTCAAATTTTATCTGTATTTATAAACTAGAAATCAAAATTGTATCTCTTCATGGCAAAGCTCAGAGACTTATCTGTGAAAAGCTCAAATCTACTGCTCACATGCCATGTAAATTTCATTTATAGCAGTGAGATTTCAGTCTTACAAACAACACACATTTAGTGAAAATGATTTTTTTTCCAAAACATGGTTTTACCATGTTCAACAGAAGAAAACTACTGCCATATTGAGAATAACTAATTCAATGTTGAATTATTAGAAATTCTATATTAATGTATTGCCTAGGTAAAGTAAGGTAAGTAATATATTGCCTAGGTAAAGATTTCTAAATGTTCATAAAAATATTCTCACACGAAAGTATTTAATACACCTCAGGAAACATCACTTTATTAGTATTTTAACTAAACAATCAGTAGTGTTGAAGGTGGGTTGTACTTTTAAAGAAAAGACTTGCTAATTGCTTGATATGCACGTTAGTTCATGTTCCCAAGTTAAACTCTGTGCCCATGGTGGGTTAGAATACCTGTTTTCTATCATACGAAAAAACTAATAAGTAATTCTAGTTTGAGTTTGTCTATAATCAAAACCTTCTATTAGTATACTTTTTATGGAACATTAAGAAAGACCTGAGTAATGTGTCAATCTTTAAAGCATTTCCATGTGACAGATAACTATCTACTTTCTACTTGGCACAGACACATCATAAAGACATGCACAAGAATAACCTATGTACGTACTATCAGTAAAGATAAACTTTTCTGTAACATACAATTACAGGCAGTGGTGAAAAATAAAATCCAGTAATTTTTTTGATAATATTGTAAACTACATATACAGAGAATTCTCCTCACCCAGTAACTATCAAATAATTCTGGGTAAAATATCAAACACATGTTTTTAAAGTATGGATATAATAAAAAAAGAAAAAATGTATGATTGGAAATTATAAAGTTTTATTCTATATGAACAAGGAATTAGTGAAGATAGTATTTGCCCTGATGACACTGGTCGATTTCTGTGGCTTAGAACTTGACGTGTAATGAGCCACAAGTAAACAGAGTTAGGAGAGAATCCTGTGTCTTCACTGGGGTCTATAAAATAGGAGACACCTTACATATGCACATATGAATCAGGTGAACTGTAGGGGAAAAGTCTTTTCCCAGGTTTGTCTCTTCTTAGAACAGCAAAATGAAAGTAGTCTTTCATAAGCATCCCAATCTGTAAGTTTTGAGACTTGAATTTATACTTCTTTTTTGATTGAAAAATTCTAAACTGAAGTGTTGAAGTAAAGCAAGGTTAGCACTACACCCAATTGCCTGTTAGAAATAAACACAATTCCTTACCCAAGGAAAATTCCTTCAAACTCATGCTTCAAGAATCCCCATAGAAATAGTTCCAAACAAGCATCTTCAGCGTTTTAATCACTAAGTGAGACCCCTATGAACAATTAGCAGAAACAGCAGACTAAAATCAAACGAACAAAAAATATTGAAAATATCAGATACAGAATATAAAATGAATATTTAAAGAAATGTTATTCTAATTATTATGGAAGAATAATGTCTATAAAAATTGACCTGACTGATTAAGGAATGGAACTAAATAGCAATAAAAATGTAATAACTGCAAATAAGATCTTAGTCTAAGTTAAAGTGGAAATTAGAAATGATTACAAAGAGAATTAGTGACCCAAAAGATCTGAAAAGGTTACACAAAATGGAAAATAAATTCATGGAGACAAAAGAGGGAAAATATAAAAGAAAGCTGAGGACATGAAGACAGACTGCGGAGGCACCTCTAACTGGAGTTGCCCCAAAACTGAGTGTTTAATAGCTAAGAAATTTCCAGAATTACTGAGATACATCACATCTTCTCATCACATCTTCTCAGCCCAACAAATTTCAATCAAGATAAAATTTTAAAAATGAAATTTAGTCATATTAATAACTACTAAAAAAGTTACAAAAACAAAAATTACAAAAGCAGCCACAGGACAGAAAAGAGAAAATGCCCACTACAAAGGAATAATTTGACTAATGTTGGCTTCTCAGTTGCAGAAATGGAAAGTTAGTGAAAAAGAAATTGTCATTAAAATGGGGGAAATTTTTTCTTCAGTGGCACTGTTTTCTAATACCAAGAAATAATTAACAATTTCTAAAGACAAGGATAATCCAACTAATTTTAAGACACTACTAAAGAAGAAATACGTAAAACAACTTCTTCTACTAGATATCAAAATTTATGAATGAGCTTCTTAATTAAAGAGTGTGATACTAGCTCAGGGATAAAACTAATACCTTAGCACCAGACCTCCACAGAATGAAGTATGAAAACAAATCCACTAGAATTATTTACAATTCTTATAAAGAAAATTTATCTCCTACCTCACACATTGTCTATCAATCAGAAGAACACAAGAATTAAACATATTAGCCCAAACTCTAAAATATTAAAAATAAAATGTAGGAGGCTTTAACCCTAAAGAAGTATTTCTTAAAAAAGATATAAAAATCATTAACCTTAGAAGATTATAATATTCCAATATATTTAAAGACTTCTGTTCTTCAAAAGACTTTATAAATATTGACCAAAAATACGTCATGGAGAAGAAAAAATATTTGCAGATTACAAAATGATAAATGCACTATAGCTAAAAGCACCATTATGAATTAAGCTCAAATAATTCATGCCGAATGAAAGAAACAAATTATTAAAAATACAAGCATTATCTACTATTTAAGTAAAATTTTAAAAACAGACAAAATTAAATAATATTTTGCTTCAGGATACATGCATATATGGTTAATTACAAAGAAGAATAAGCAAGTCAAAAAATTAAAGAAGTTATTATTTCTGCTAGGGGAAAATAGGGTATAACACTAGGAAGTTCACAAAGTATATTAAATTTTCTTCTATTGTTTTATATGTTGATTTTTTATTATTATAAAATACTCTTTTTGAAGATTATAATCTTTGGTTTGAGATTTCCATATCCTTTCTATTCCTTCTGTACCTTGGGGCTGCAAATCATGAGGTTATATCCAAAAACAGATATATTTTATATTACTTCTCAAAGATATTGCCATTATCTTCCTCTTACAATCAAGGGTCAATATCTTCTAAAGGACTGAAAATTCACAAGGCTTGAAATATTTCTGTACCTTGAAATGCATTGTATTAATGATGAAGTATGCTCTGCTACATGTAATTCTGCATGTCAACTTCTAAAGCTTTGTCAATTTTGTATAGTAGTGTACTACAGTATTTTCTAGTATAAAACCTCTTAGTTTTGCCAGTAGAGTTAAATATAGACTTTTTTTGTAAAAATTATTTTAGAATCACACATACCCTAAGATATATCATAAATGTACTAACCCTTAATTCTTGCTCTATATCTAGACATTTCTGTTTTTCTTGATCATCATTTTAGAAGAATTACAACTTTTGCCTTTGTTGGGTGGTCATGGCTCAATAAACTGATTCCATAAAGATGAATTTAATAACAATGGAAGATCCACTCACCACTATCAAGATTTACATATTAATGGAAAATACTGAAGTAACATTCATGTGTGTGCATGTATCTAAGTATACAAGTATATTTTATATTCAACTCCATGGAATTTTATTGGGCCTGACTTTATAAAGAAACAGTAATTTTTCTTAGCTTTGGGGACATGAACTCTTATTACTACTCAAGTCTCCTGTTTTGACATGAGTCACTACTGATAATACATGAATGAGCATGGCTGTATCCTAATGCCACTTTATTTACAAAAACAGGCAATGGGCCATATTTGGCCTATACATCGATCTAGATAATTAAACTCACTTTGCTGGAAATATAAATACAATACATGTGAATGATGCATTGTCTATTAAATAATTTGAATTTGACCTTCTTTGGTTAATTGCTCCCTTTTCTTACTTTACTCCAAAAATTCTAGCCTTCTTTAACACCTCAAACACAGCTAGTGCTTTCATGATTCCTGGCTTTTGTTTACAGACACTAGTTGCTCTTGCTAATGGAATGTCCTTCCTACTTTTTTATCCAAGTAATCCCGAATATTAATTATTATGGTTTTAAATTAAGAGTCATCTAGTTAGGATTGTGTAGTACTCACTTATTTTTAATGTATATGTATGAATTTTTTGTTATGTAATTTTTTTCCTTCAGAGACTGTAAGTTCCATGAGAACAGAAACCATTTTTATCTTTTTGACAATGGATTAGTCAGGTTTCCTGTTGTTGATACACAATACCGGACAACCAGAACTTAAAGGAAGAGAGGTTTAATTTAGTTTATGGTTTCAAGGGGTTCAGTACCTGGTCATCTGGCCCCCATAGAAGAAACATCATGGCAGAAGGGTATGACAGAACAAGGCTACTTAGTTCAAGGTGGCCAGAAACAGAACAGGGGAACAGCACTGGAGAGAAAGGGGTGAGGAACCAAATACAGTACCCAAGGTCATTGTTCTGTATCACACTCAGACACATGCAGAAGTGTGCTCCCCAAATCCTCTGGGTGGTTCCCAAACCAATCAGCTTGACATAGTCAAGTCCAACTTTCACAGCTCCTATGTGCTCAGTGCCTAGATAATGCTGAGGGACAGTGAGACAAGTAGTTATAGAATGAAAAAACCTGTTTCCAGGGTGTTTTGTTCTAAAATTTTATCTTCAGTTTTCCATTTATTATCCTTCTATTTCTTAAACAGTAATGTACAAATACTTTACTGTAGCAAAGGTGACCAATCTGTGACATTCCTTGTATCTTCATTCTTTTTCAACAATGTAGCCCCCTTCCTTCCCAGCCTTAACTTTGTGTTCTGCAGCATGAAAGAACTCACACAGCCCAGATCTCCAAAAGTTCCACAATGTAGAACGCTAACAGGTTTTGCCTTTTACTTCCTCTATGAGGTTTTTTTTATCTCCGCCTCCTCCCATTCTACAAGCATTCTTATCACCTCACAGAAGATATACTTTTCTGTCAAAATTCAACTCTAAGAATTATTTTATGTAGCAAATGACCAACTGCCCAAATCCCTCTACACAATTCCACACTTCAGAATTACTTCTGAAACCAGCTCACACTGTCCTTTACTGTGCTCAATTATTTCCTTTTTTTTTTTTTAAAGACAGGGTCTCACTGTGTACTTCAGCCTGGCCTTGAAATCACTATGAAGCCCAGGCAGCACTTGAAATTGCTGCAACCCTCCTGCCTCAGCCTCCTGAGCACTGAGATTATAGCCATGTGCAACCACACTCAGCTCACATGTCTATTAATCCAGAAAATACTGTACTTTCTTCAGGAGACTCAGACCTTGATAGGCCCAGTACATAAGAGTGTCTAAAAGAAAAACTGTACCAAACCTCTTGCAAAGAGGTAGCATTGTTTATTCTATGCAGTTACTCTATTTTCTTAGAAAATGTTTCTGCCAAGAATGAGTCTTTGGCCCACAGAAAGCCTTTACCGATGCAGCAAGATTGCAGTGGTATGATTTTTAACAGGAATTCAACTAAACCAAGTGTTCTGGAGTTCCTCAGCAGAAACTCATGGAGGATACCAACAAATATTTGTTGAGTAAATGAGTAACATCCTTCTCATAAGTAAAACTATTGTGATTTTACATATGTTCTTCACAATAGCCTCAATTTCTCACACAAAATTGAGAAAAATTTGCTGACCCCACACAGCTCTGCCCCGCATGCTCTGTTGGGATCATGAGCTACTCCTCCTCACTGTGGATAAAAGTGCTCATTCACAAATGACCCACGTGCCACAGCACAAAACATGGTGCCAATGCACATAGACAAAGTAGAGAGTCAGTGTAAATTCCAAAGGCATACCAACTCTAATCCCTCCATTAACCTCCTCACCCTGTGAAATCATTCTTATCAATATTTTAATTTCACTGAGTCTGAGTAAGAGAAGAATGTGGCTGCTTAAGCAGATGGCTGTCACACGCTGCATACCACAATTAAGAATTAGTATACAAGAGGAAGCATCCTACTACCCTTCAGAAACACTTTGTGAATACCAATGCACCTTAAGCATACCCATGAAGTAGACACAAGACCCGCTGGGGAAATAATAGGTGAGCTACTTTCAGTGGCCACCTGAAAACCTCATCCAAGCAAATCAGTGTGTGGGCTCCAGGTAAGGAGAAAATGGGTCCTTTCTTCTATTTTAAGTTTTGCCCATCTGCATGCTGCCTGTGCTGTCACTGACTGTATAGCAGTGTGGGGCCCTCGCAGGCTGCCAAATGCTCCAGCATATGCAGTGATTGGTACATCTGAGGAAGGGCAGCCCATTGACACAGCATGGGCTCAAATCAGCACAGACAAGTGGTCCACATGACACTCCTGAGCTAAACTGTAATCTAAGTTTGTTCTTCATTCTCAGTCTACCTTCAGAGGGTTAAAACTTTGCCAGCACACTCAATTAACCTGCTTGCAGGAAAAGATCTGAAGTCACAGAAATCTCAGGCACTGTCATCTCTCTCTTTGCTTTGCTTTTCAACTTTTCCTCTAACATGGAAAGCAAGAGAAAAATCTTTCATGAGCATATAGCGTGAGTATTACAGAGACAAAGAAGTTGCCTGGCACTCCCCAAATCATGTAATTCTACCTAAATTGTTCAGAACAAACTCTAAAATTTATGGTAGAATTTATTCTACTTTAGATTAATTTTTTTTAAAGTTTTCAGAAACTCCTCTTTTCTTTCACATAGGTTTCACAAATAAATCTCCTCAAATAAGTGTATTACACGATGAAAATTTTGTTTAAGAGATATCTGGGTACCTCCTTTTAGACTACAAAAGAACTTGAAAGTTTTGAACAAATAATTGTCTTCCTGGTGTCCCAGCTCCCTCACCTATTTAATAGGAGGGGAAACAGCCATTATATTACTCCATAGGATTGTGTGAAACACAGATAATTCATGGGGGCAGATTTTGAAATGGATAAATTCCTGTATCAGTGTGAGATTCAATTACCCTGGTGTCTTCCTTGAGGAAGGGTTAAAAATTCCCATTTGACATTAAGTGGTCATGCCTCTGCTCTCACCTCTGTCTTTGGGAAAACTGTGATTTTCTTAAAAAAAAAAAAAACAAAAACTAACTGAAGTGCATTTTTCCTTTTTTAGTTTCTAGTGAGAGCTACACCTTTGTGGGGAAAGTACATTTTTCTTGCTGTGACTTTATGCCATTATATTCACATCAGAACATAGCGACATTCCATTAGGAGCTGCTCCAGATAGTGAGATGTGGTAGCCATCTTCTGGCCCTTAACAAAATGCTTGTCTCTGTGTCACAGAAGTCCCAATCAGACATTCTTCCTTCTGGCTGCACCATTTTTAACCCTGTTAAGGATCTGAGCAAGTCAGGTAGGTTTAGGTGACAGAAAATGATAAGGGGGCAGGGTAAGGAGATGCATCCTCTGGAAATGGAAAAGAAAGATCATGCGATTACAGTTACATTAACAACTCCCAAACATGGCCTGGGTTTGGATCTCTCCACGGCAGATTTCACTGGGGCCCAATGTCTAAATTCAGAATCTTGGAAGCAAATTATAACTTAAAGAAGGAATCAGAAGACCTGGCAGAAGGGGTTCTTGTAGTACATTCTGTGTGTTTACTCTCCTAGGCAGAATAATTTGGTATTCAATTTCCAAAAAATATTGAATAGGTATGTGGGGGAAGGGATGAGGTTTGGAAAGGATAATCTTACTCTGTTACAAAATATGAGTCCCACACACCAGGTAATCATTTGCTAAAGCCTCTCTCTGTAGGAGAAGCTATTCAGAAATCTGTCCGGCTCCCTTATCTAAATACGCACTCTGATAGAAAGCATTACTGCCATTATTTAGCATATATATTGCTCTTCACAATCACATATTGCCTAATCTTAGCAACACATCCCTACTGAGCATTATCATCTCTATTTGCCAATGAAAAGAATACAGCATACAAAGGTTAAGTGACTCACCCATCAAGAAACAACCATTCAGTGCCGAACAAGAAGCACAGCTGAGGTCTGGACTATAAGCCAACAGGCACCCCATCTATCAAACTGCAAACAGAGGGCTCATTTCTTGCACACTTGAGGAGGGGCTCAAGTTCACTCTTTGAATGCCTGTCTCAGAGGAAGGATTAAATCATTAAATCTTGGCTTATCCTTTCATACTTTTTCCAAGATATCTCTTTTTATCCTGAGGAGGAGTTTAGTAGTCATGCTTTCAAATCTGCCACACATAGCCACCTGCAGGTTAGATCAGACCTATTTTTAAAGGGGAAGTATTTCTCCATCTCTTACAAAACCTATCACTCATCGCCTCCCTGTAAGGCACAGTATTCCTTCAGTTCTTACTCCAGTAAGTTCATTAATACCAGCTATCTCAAGCTGCTTCAGAACCCAAGCACCCTTGAGAATTAACATACTCGCATGTATCTGTGCGTGTTACCTATTTATTGGAAGATAGGGGTGAAGAGAGGGGGAGGGGGAAAGGAACAGAGGGACAAGAGAAATAAGAAATGGAAGGAAAAAATGGAAACAAAGCTTCTGTAAATAAGGAGGGAGAAGGGGTGAAGGGAGGGGAGGGGAATGGGAAAAAAAGCAGCAAGGAGATATATCACGTACAGGTACAAATCCCCTATAATGAATGTTATCACTATGTACATCTAAAATGTACCATTAAATTTAAAAAAAAATAAAAAAAGAGGAGTCTTTGCGCTCTTACCTCTCCTATAAGACTATATAATAGAAAAGTCAGGAATTATATTTTTATTATTTAATCCTTGTGTTTTTTTAAAGTCAGACTATACAAATATATAAATGAATAAAATTTTCTCATTTCCACTCAAGTTTTTCTTAGGACATAGTTTAGTGTGTGCTATTCAATAATTCTTAATGGTATCACTGACCAAGAGAAAAATTTTAAAAGGCAACTAAGAATACCACATGTGGTACTTTTGAATTGATCATATACATTTCAGTGAGTTCAAAATTCTACCTCACTCTGCCTAGAAAAGTGAGTCTCAGGAGACACACGGGTAACAGGAAATTCAGAGGTCATTTGGTCCCTCTGACTTGATTAGAGCAATATAAAGGTTGATCATGTTACCTTTAGTTTATCTCTGTGCTAGCACAAATTTTAGTCTGGCAGCATATAGCCTCCAATCTCCTTAATAATCTCTGAAAAAGGAAGTAGCTTTTTGGGTTTTTTTTTGGTATGTCTAGACCGTGTGTATGCCAATTTATTTCACAATATGCATTTGGGGTTTACATTTTAAAATTCAACCAACAATTGTCATGATATATTACTTTATCTTTCTAAGAGGCTTCCCACAAAGATATGGCTTTGTGATTTTCCATCAAACATCCCCAGTGATACTAGTGTACTTTTGGCAGAAAGCCTTATTTCAAATCTCAGACTCCATACACATGCTTTTTAAGGGTCCCATTAGATGCGTAAGTATTATTTCCCTTGAGAAATGGCTGTTTCAGTATCTGTATACCTTTCAGTTTCAGGTAACAGGAAGATAATGCTACATTAGCAAAAGACACATTGCTTTTTCTCCCCTATCAAGTAAGAGGCTTTTGAATTTTCAATAGCAATCGCTCAGTACTACCTCTCTGATAATATCAAGTAAACAATTTTAGTTTGTGTCTATTGATGGATTCAAGAATCAAGAGAAGAGCAAAATAAACATTTTAGGACCTGCCATTAATATAACAAGACCATAAGGTGTACACCAGGATGATAAAACCTCCAGCATAAAATGCAAGTAACTCTGTATCTTCCTGCTTTCGTCCATCATATTTACTTAGAGCTGATTTTCCTGATTTCAACATTTCAATTGCATCTTGAGGAGCTTTGGAGGTGGTTTTGAGAAGGCTCTTTTTCCCTGGGAAAATTATAAACAGGCACAAATGGAGCGTGGCCAGAAGACGGAAGTGATCTGTTAAGTCTTACGGGCAATGCATTCCCTGCTCCTTAATTTCATAAAGGTCAGAGACGATACTTTAAACAGAGGCCTATTAAAAGTCTCAGGATACAGCCTGCTCATCTTCAGTACATAGGTGGTGGGTGATGGAGAGGAAAGAAGAAAAAAAAGTCCTACAGCTTTGTACGAGGTTAGATGAGACCCTACATACACATAGCTATCTGAGAGGAGGATCAAGCCCTAAAGATTTTAATTTCAGTGAAGTCATAGAGAGCTAATGGAGCCACTGGCGATCAATAGCTCCCACTCTCCTGTGAGAAGGGGAGATTTATTGAGCTCTCCCCACTGATCCTGCATCAGTACAGCCAGCAATGCTGATCGCTGTGCCCCTAATTCCAGCAGCTCAGCTTTCGTAGCTAGGATAGAGTTCCCTAATAATCTCTTAACATGTCCATTAGAAAAATGTCTTTATGACATTTAGGCTGAGGGACAGAGAACTAATAAATCACTTACATCTCTTGCTCCAAGTTAAGACACAATTCAGGGAAAGATAGAGGAGTCAAGATCATGCGATCTAAGTAGCAACTTTCTGCCAGTGACCTGAACCTGTGGTGGCAGTTAGGTGCCCCTTCTCTAGTCCTGTGAACCCCACTGATGATAAGATTAGGTCTACAGCACACTCACCCAGCTCAATACTACCTCTCCTGATAGTGGAAATTTCTTCATAGGATGGGGTTTTCCCAAATACTGATGGCACATCATTGCTTAGTCTTACTGAACACAGTGAAACATTTATATTTGAAACTATCCATTTATTAAATGATAATCACTCATAAGCACTGGAGGAAACAGTAAAGCTGGTTCTTGACCAGTTTATTCAATGGTGATTATTTTTCCGGTAATATATACAACTTCTGCTTTATCCATTGGTTTCAAAACTTGGGATGTCCCTACTGCCATCCATGAAAATAAGCATTCCAAGCGAGTGAGTGGTTCACACAGATCCTAAGTAACCAGAATGATTTGCTGCTCTTCATACCCAAAGGCAGTGAAAGTTTCAAAAGTGAAACTAAAATTTGATAGTCCCTGCCTCAAACAGTAAGGCAGCTACTGTTCACCGAGCTGCCAGAAAGGGACCTGGAACTGTCGACCAGCAAATAGGTGGCTTTCAGATCCAGATATATTTGCCACATCTTCTTTCGTTCCTTTATATATACTATCCACAACCTTTCAAGTCATATACTCAATGCTATTTAATCAATTAAATCAGACTTTTTAGTAGCTTCTATTTATTAACAAATTCCATTCCAACTTTTGTGTATTTAGAATGCTTAACTTAATCTGAATTTACAAGTGAGCTTATGAAAATCAGTAATTTTCTCAGGATCACAGATCTCTGAATCAAATGAAATAAGCAAGTTTCTTGACTTTTATACACATAAACCCTTTGGAGGGATCTTTGTATTTCTTAAATTTGCAAATTCAAATTGACATTTTCAAAGATCAGAGAAAGATTAGAAAGTCACCTTGCACTGCTCTCAACACACGAGATCAATGTGTTATTTATTGCTGAGTGAAATCTTCTGGTCGAGGGCAAGTTCACTGAGCAGAGTATCACTACACACGACAGTGGTCATGAAACCAAGTACATGAACAATAACTTTGTATTGTTTAATTTACAAAGAAACGCATGCTACATGGACACGAATTTGCTAGTAAAGCAAAAAGACAAAGAGCAGATTTAATTACCAACATTCTAATAAAATAACTTTTAAACTTCTTTGAGTCTACTACTTTTTCCAAAGTTTTCCTGACCTCAGAAACAATGAGAAAAGTGTCATGATTTTGGATGTCATTTTTACAATACTGATCATAGTTGGGAGTGGGGGGACACTCCAAAAAGACAACCTTGTTAATTTTAAGGAAAAAAAAAGAAAAAATCCTTTTAATGTGGTGCCCACTTCAAACTCTGGCAAAAGCATTTTATTTCCAGGTAAAACATAACTCCATTAATTTTATGAAGTACATTGAGTTATTATCTGGATAGTGAAAGTAGAAAGTTTCAATTAAAAACTGCTATTATTTAGCAAGTGATTATGTTATGAGTTAGACATTGAGATAAGTACTATAAAGCTTATAATCCCTATTTTGTAGGTTAAAAATTTGAAATTCAAAGAGGACATATAACCTGCCATCATAACAAGGAAGTGATAGAGCCTCCATGTTCTTTGATTTCAAAGCCCAGGTTATACTGACCATTATACAAGATTGGTCATTGTCAAGTTATTGTATGGTTCCTGACATCCAATTTTGTGTTGAAATTATTTCAAAGGAGCAATAAGTAACACATTCTTAGAAGTGGTATAATCTTTCAGAATTAAAACATATTTTAAGTATAGTCTTATAGATATTGAAATATACAATTATGTGTATTTAAGAAAAATAATTTACAGAAATAAATTTAGGTTTTTAAAAATGACGTATTAAGATATTTAGTTTTCAGTCAAAGAGAGAAAGGTGTATAGATGGAAAATTGCCATTTGTTGAGGACCTACTATATGCGAAGAGCTTAAATTCCTTAGTTTATTTAATCTTCATGGAATTTTGTTATACAATGAGTTATTATCTTATTAAATGTAAGAGAAAACTGAGACTTTAAATTGCTAAATTATTTGACACAGTGAGGGAGAAAAATGTTATTCAAAATTAAGTTTGTGATTAGCACTCCAATGCTAATCTTCCTTTCTTCCAAAAAGTCAACACTTAATCATCATCAAATGAAATGTATATAAGTAGATGTGTGCTAGCTATTCTATCAGTAACTTAAAGGTTAAAATAACTGGCAAACAGCCAGCTTACAAGTTCTCTGAAATCACTGAAATATAAGATTCTTTACTGAACTGACAGTTTTAATGATACAGACGAGATACAGAGAACTATAATATAATATCTCTGCCATTTCAAAGAAAGAAAGTAAGACAGATAACAATTACATCTCATTTCAAAAATGTAAATAGCTGCCAAGGCAATAACACACGGCTAGACAGGATATGATAAATTATTAATATATAGCAAGACCTACATTTCCCAAAGTACAGTATATACGGGCTGTGGCAATAAAATTTACTCTAGGTGGCACAAATGTAAATGAACTTTGTGTTTAGATTATCTTTTTAATTTATTAATTATTTGTCAGTGATATTAGTTTTCTTTTATGATATATTTAAGTTTCTTTTTAAAACACATTTGCTTTTAATCGATTATTTTGGAACTAACAGCATCTGCTAACCCTGAACACAGGTATGATTATCTTATGATGTAGCAATTCTATTCCATAAATGTACACACATGTACCTCGAAAGATATACATAAGAATACATTTCAGCATCATTTTCAATTTCTCTAACCTAGAAATCAATCAAATGGCTAAAAACTGTTGAATGAATAAATAAATCTTGATATGTTCATGCATTGAGATAACCAAGCAATGAGAATGACTCCAACACAACATAGAGGAATGTCACAAATCTTTTAAAAATAGGAAATCAGATATAATAGAATACAACACATTATTCCAAAAGCACTAAAGAACGTAAAATAATTTATGCTATTAAAAATCAAGACAGCAACAGGAACATAATGCCTGAAAGAAGACAAAAAAAGAAACTTGTGAATGCCAGAAATCTTAGCTTATGTATTTAAATATGTTTGTCCTATAAAATGTTCATCAAGCTTGTTTGTGATTTTTATATTTTTTATATTTCGGTAAAACACATAGGAGATGAATTTTACAACTGTAAATTGTAAAGGTTTTTAAGAATATACTAAAAAAGGCAATAAGCATGAAAAATAAAATGGATTAATTAGACAACTTCCAAATTAAAACTTTCTGGTTTTCAAGAGACATCACAAAAAAAGCATAAAGGAAAACTACAGATTGGAAAAAAATATTTGCTATAAATATTTCTAACAAAGATATAGGAATATAAGTATATATATATTCCTATAAATAAATATTATGAAACAGTAACCAGTTTTAAATAAAACAATGTTTGAACAGTCATTTTACCAAAGAATTAGGCAATAACCTTATAAAAAGGAACCTAATATAATTTTTACCAGAGGAAATTCTAATAAAAACTACAAAATAAGAGTATTTTCTGTCCACAAGAATGGTTATAAAATTAACAAGATAAATGCCCAAATGTTGCTAAAGATGTAGAGTATCTGCAATGTTCTTAAATTACTAATGAGGTTTGAAAAATGTTCAACTATTTTGCCAAATTATTTAGCAATTTCTTATACAATTAAACACATACCTACCATATGACAAAGTAACTTCTTTCCTAAATATTTATCAAAGAAAGCAAAACCATATGTCATTGAGTCAACAGACTGGTATCAGAATTTTCACAGCATTTTATTCGTAATAGCCCCAAACTTGAAACAATCCAAAAGTCCATCAACAGTGTATTAGAATATCAAATTGCAATATAATAATACACCAGAATAATATTTTGGGAACAAAAATGCTGTACTAGTCCATTCAACAATACAGATGAATCTCGAAAACATATTGAACAAAAGAAGCCAGACACAAAGACACAAAGGTATCATCCCATTTACATGAAGATTCATGAATAACCCAAACGAGCCAGGCATGGTGACACACATCTGTAATCCCAGCTCTAAAAGGCTGAGGCAGGAGGAAAAGTATGTGTTCAAGGCCTGAACTACATAGCAAGACTCTGTAATCAGTCAGCGCTTACTAGACAAACAGATTTAGTACAAGATATACAAATACACACACACACACACACACACACACACACACACACACACACACCTCGCTTCTTGGCCTTTTGGCTAAGATCAACTGTACAAATATATAAGTATTTGAAAGTTGGTCTCACAATGGCACCTGCTGAATCAGATGTGGAAGAGTGTAAAAGGTCTGTCTGCACACTGAAGCTACAAAGGATCCAGTTGAAGGCTGTATCAGGAGGCTGAAGGGTCTGTGCTGGAGGCTGAAGAGTTTGCTCTGGAAGCCAGGAGATGACGTCCAAGATGAAGATGAAGACTGGAGCTCCTCCAAAGAAGCAGAAGGGAGCCTTCCTTCTTCATTTCCCTTTTATTCCATTCAGGCAGAAGCCTATTGGCTGGTATCACTCACACCTGGGGGGTCTTCTGTTTTCAGTAAATCCCTTCAGCCACACCCAGAACTATGCTGACCCAATTTAGCTAGGTGTTTTTACTCAAATTGACACATTCAGTTAACTATCACAGACTCCATCTCAGAAAAAAAAAAAAAAAAGAAGAACTAAACAAATTTATGGTGACACAAATCAGAACGATAGTAGAAAGTAGCTGAGAGGGGCACAAGAAAGATTTAAAGTGATAGAAAAGTAGTACTGTGTGTCTTGACTGGATTTGTTAATTATACAATTGAATACATTTGTCATACTCTGAATTGTACACCTAATATTGGTTAATTTGTCTCAATACTTTTTTTAATTTAATGAGAAAAATATTAACTTGATTTTGATACAATACCCGATAAACTGGAAACTATTATAAAGATTTGTAAATATCATTGCCAACCTCCAGTGAAGCCACATGCATTTAGACACTAAGATCTAAGAATTCAACTCTGGACATATAAAATAGAGATAAGGCAAAATTGTTATAGCCAAAGCTAGAAGCAGACTTTGTGACCACTAAGTAGCACGGATAAGCTACACTGTATTCACAGAGTGGTATTCTAGACACCACTGAGAATGAATAAACTGTGAACAAATCTCACAAGCAATGTTGAATGAAAGGAGCCAAACAGAAGAGTGTGATTCCATTTCAAAAACAGATAAAGTCAATGCCTAGTGTTAGGAATCAAGATGGTGCTTAGCTTTGAAGATTACTGACTAGGAGGGCTATAAGGGGGTTTCTTGAAGCTACTATAGAAGTGTTATTCTATTCCTACACTTGGGTTGCAGTTACTTAGGTACATTTACTTGTGAAAATTTACTGAGCTATACACAGGTGCTTCATGAATTTTATATGTGCTCTTCCTTCAATAAAAAGTTTATTCACAGAGATCTGTGCTAAACAGAGAAATATACCCCATGCTTTGGTCATGAGATTTCATTCAATTCATAACTGTCATGAAACAAGGTGGTACGAATTCATCTGCCTATGGTAAGTAAAGGTTATAGGAGAGAGGTGTGATTTTTAAAATCTTGTTTGCCATGTACTTCAGAAATAAGTTTATTTTTATTTGAGCAGCTGGCCATTTCAGGTGCCCCTGAGGCAAGACCAAAATTTATAGTTCTGTGGTTATATAGGCCACTTGTTTATATAGAGAATTTTATGGCTTAGTTCCCCAGGCCTATGTCAGTAAGGCTGTTGGAGTTTTCTCTGTTAATTATCCTCCGGGACTTCAGTGCGCGCACAGATGTCAATTCAGATGGGCCAGCGTGTATCTTTCTGGAAGCGATGGACTCTGAGTTTCAACCAGATGGTTGAGGCAAGTTCCCTTAAGGCCAAGCTCATTCTAAACTTTGTCTATGGATTTAATTTGTGAAGAGGGTTTCATTTCAATGTCTAATCTGATTTACCAAGTCATTAGCTCTTTAAATTCCTTCTTTATAATACTTCTTTTTAATTTCATGATAAATGTCTAGATATCAGTTAATTTTTTAAAGGAATTTACTATATGCCAAGCACTGTCCTAAATCTTTTAGATGTATTTAATTCATCTAATCATTATAACTAATCCATGCAACAGAAAGTTTCTAAAATTAGCACCACTTAAAAATAAGAAAAATAATTCATAGAGCAGTGAAAATCATGTGGCCCATCGGAGATTTGAATCTAGGCAGTTAGGTTTCAGAGTCTATGTTTGTCACGTCATGATACATCATTGTTCTCAAAACAAGGGGTAAGTATTTGTGAATGTGCAAACAATAGCTCAACTTTCAACGCTCACTGCTGCAAATTACTTCATCTTGATCAAATTACTTCTTAACACTAAGTCTCACATTCAGTATACTGCAGATAATAACAGTACTTAAATAATAGCAACAGTTTAAAGATGAAATTATATAATGCACGTAAAGCAATTCATATGGCCCTGGCACATGTTAAGAATTCAATAAATAGTAACCAGCATTATTGTATCATTATCAATATACTTTATAGCATTAATTATACTGGAAATTAAAACCGATACAGTATTATTTTTTTTTAAATCTTAGCCCCAACAAAATTCAAGTCAGTAAACATCACAAACATAAAGGCTGAACTTCAAATTCACCCCTTGCCAGACCAAGAGCCACCAACACAACCTCAGGAACATTCATTTTGGAAACTCCAATTGCTCCGAACATGAACACCCAATACCAACATTCTGCCTATGTTAATACATAAAATGGAAACTCTCAGGAGCACAGATCTTTTCCCAGATTTCACACAATTGTTTTTGTATCTTGAATTATTTTTCAGCATCATCAACAGAAATTAAAACCAAAGAATAATTTTTTGCCGCAACTCAATTTCTACTTTCTGCAGAACATAAATCAACACGTAAATGTATGTGTAAACAAGATATTCTGAATCTTCTCTCCCGTTATGTCTTAAATCATGGAAAGGTAAACATCTGCAACTTTTTTCTTTGGATTAAAGTAGGTGACACTATGGGCTCACTTTTACCAGATGTAAATGTGTGCTTTGGGAAAATTCTCAGCCAACTTCACAGATAATACAAATGGGACTGTTAATAATTTTGGTATATTGCTAAAAAGAACATGAAATTTACCTTGTTCAAGAATCTCCTTGACTTGCGACATATGAACCAGCATTCAGAGTGTAATTGCAATGACATGGATGGTTAACATTTTTCTCTTAATATCGTTTCCTTCTTACTGTCTTATGTTTCACTGAAAAAGCTAATCCTATATTATATAAAATGTACATAGCATATAATGTATACACACATTCTTCAAATAGTTTCATGAATGATGTCGAATTTGTATCCCTTACTTCCTTTAAAACTCAGGAGATCAAAGAAATACCTCTCGCTGCTATTGTGATGTTCACAATAATCTTAATAGGTTATTGCCACTGAATATTGGAAACAGGAAAATATATGTAAATCTCTCAGATTACACAGCAGTAACTGCAAGAGATGAAATAGGAACCTAAATCTGCCTAATTTCAAAGAGAATGTTTGGTTTTCCCACTAACAATCCTACCCAAGTTCCTTAAAACTAAAGCACAGTTGAGTACTGATGATAGTGTCCACCTAAGAATGAAGGGCTCCTTACTTTAACTAATAAAATGGTAAGAAATAGTTTCCTGTTCCACTTGTCATTGTTCTTCATTCAAGATGTCACTAGAGCAATCTTCTATTTATGACCTTTAGAGCAGGTTACTTACTAACCTTGGAATACCAGAATACTCTGTATTATCCATGAAGTAGGGAAACCCATCACTAACGCTTTATTTCCTGAAGATTTAACAATGCTACTCTTCCAGCAGTGTCCCATACCTTCTGTCTTCCAAACCTCTTCAGAAAATCTTGCCAGTTATACTTCTAACCACTTGTGGTAAACTTTGTCTCCTTATCTCAGAGCTGAAATAACTGAAAATCAAATTCAGCATTTCATCCTATAACTGGCTAAATTATAACACAGGTTGAACTCCCTGACCCACAAGATATGTACTATTAAAGAGAAGGCAATTAATTGACCAAAAAATGAGATTGTGATATGTGATAAAACTATGATCAAAGGTTGAATATTGAATACTAAATTCTGATGAGTCTTCTTTACTGTGGAAGAAGTCTCCCCACACTTGAGAGAACTAGCTTCTTAAACCCAAGGAAAATCAGCCTCCCCACCCACCGGGGCAGTGTGCTGCTCATCCCTAGTGGTGTCAGCCTCTCAACTCATAGTGGTTTTGTCCTTCCCACCCTACATTTTCTGAAGAAGCAGTAACGTCCTCCCCTGAGGCAGCTGCCATGCAAAACAGTGATGCTTCTCTCAGAACTCATTCATAAGACTCCTTTTTTAATTCTACACCGAAAACTAAATTAAAGTCCCAGCAAGCCGCTAAAATTGACCCATGAAAAGTCAAGTTATACTTTAAAACAGCTGCTTGAATTTCATAATTTGTATAGACAGAATATACATAGGAATGGATAATAAAGCTATGGAAAAATGGTAGAAGAAAAATAAAACTGAATTAGGTAGAATATATTAACATGGTTCCTCATTAAGCAGAGATTTTATTATATTCAATGCTGCTACTCAGAGAGTTAGAAAAGGCTCCGTTTTTTTCTTTGTTTCTTTATTTCGCTGGCTGATTAGTTGGCTGATTGTCTGGGTTGTTGGTTGACTGACTAAAACACGGATCAAGAGGTAACCCACCATAAAGAAATAAGAAAGGTCAGACACGCCTCAGATTTGTTTTGTTTTCTTTTTTATTCTTCAAACATTGAGAATCACTTCAGGGTTCCTTGATAAAGTGTAGTAAATCTCCATGGTCAGAAAGAAACAACTAAAAGAGGTGAGAGTTGATTTGGTTCTGTTTTGGACCCAGTAGCCCTTTGGTTTGGGAAAAGATATCTCAGTTTACAAAGATGAGACTTTAACAGACCATGACTGACTTTATGAAACGGTTTATCATAAAGTGAAGCAAGATTTTTCTTTCAGTAAAACTTCAGAACTGTGAGGCCAATCTCTTTAAAATAGCTGATTTGACAAAATTACCCCGAGTTTTTTAAATCCATCTTAATCTAGAAGGAAGAGTGTTTTGGTGGATATGCTTTTTTTCACACTAAAACCCTGCTTAACTCCTTCACACTGTAACCCCCTGGTTTATTCTGTTTGAAATGGCAGGAGGAGACAGCATCAAAATACAAACACAAACCCGAAAATACTAACCCTAATCCTAAGAAAACAATACAAAGAATCAATGAATTGAAAGATGGTTCTTTGAAAGATTAAACAGACAAACCATTAGCCAACTTTATCAAAACAAGGAAAGAAAAGACCCAAACCCATGCAAGTTGGAAGGAAAAGGGGAAATCACAATAGATCCTGCAGAAATCCAGAAATCATCAGTACCTATTTTGAAAACCTCTACTCAAAGATAATGGAAAATTCAGAAGAAATGCATAGATTTCTAAGTACATATGAATTACCAAAGGTGAATCAAGGAGAGATAAAAATTCCAAACAATATCAGTCAGCGAAATTGAAGAAGTTAGAAAATATTTTTTAAAAACCTACCCCAGAGAAAAGTCCAGGTCCTGATGGATTCACTGCTGAATTCTATAAGAACTTTAGAGAAAATTTAGTGCCACTGTTCCTTGAACTCTTTAATGGATCTTTCCTCCTTTAACTTTGGGTGTCCAGTATTTTGTCTCAACAATGATAAGGAGGAAGACTGATAGGATGCTACTGAAAATGTAACTGTTAATCTTTCTCCCAGCTTTCCCCAAAGGCACCTAAAGCTTTTTATCAGGGTAACTGTATATTACAGAAAAGGAAATAATCAAACTTTTCAAAGACTATTGGACACTGACACTGATTCTGAATTGACACTAATCCAGGAAAACCAAGACATCACATGGCCCACCAGTGAAAGCAGGAGCTCATGGAAGGTTAGGCAATTACTGGAGTTTTAACTAAATTCCTTCTCACCGTGAGTCTAACGGATCCATAAACCTGTCCTGTGGAATTTCCATGGTTCCACGTTGCAGAAACAGACATACTTCATAACTACCAGAATGTCCAATTGCTTCCCTGATCTGTAGAGTGATATAAAAGGCCAAGTAGAAGCTACTAGAACTACTGTTAGCTGGGAAAATAGTAAACCAAGAGCAATACTGCATTCCTGGGGGGGTTACAAAGATTACTGCCATCATTAAGGACTTGAAGGATGCAAGATTCCTCCCACGTCTCCATTCAAGTCACCTGTTTCGCCTTGATCTGAGAACAACAGTGAATTATCATAAATTTAACCAGGCAGGGACTCCAACTGCAGCAGCTGTGCCAAATGTGGTTTAATTGCTTGATCAGCTTAGCTTATCCTCTGGAACCTATATGTAGCTGGATCTGGCAAATGCTTTTTCTTCATACATGCCCATAAGACCCAACAGAAGTCACTTGCTTTTGGCTGGTGAGGTCAGCAATACACTTT
Organism: Hystrix cristata; assembly: GCA_004026905.1. NCBI lineage: Eukaryota > Metazoa > Chordata > Mammalia > Rodentia > Hystricidae > Hystrix > Hystrix cristata. Next base: position 706 of record PVJO010016183.1, on the reverse strand, counting down.
CACCATCCCATTTCATGGGGTATATAAACTCTCTAGCTCTAATAATTTAGCTATAGGAATTTTGATTATCTTTCCTTTCCATGTGATCTCATGCTGGGCCATTAGATTGGTATCAAGTGTCAGGGCACAGGTAACAAATCCAACTGACTTCTATTTTAGTGAAACTACGAGGAGTGTGGTGGTGTGGGGCATCCTGATATATCCTTTCTAAAATGGAGGACAAGTTTTTGCATCTGGCCCCTCCTACAAACAAGAAATAGGCCTTTAGAATTTTAAAGCAAAGCCCTGCCATTTTCTGCAGATATTCTTTTGAGAAACAGCTGTTGGCTAGGAGTGATGATGCATAGTTATAAACCCAGCAGTCAGGAAGCAGAGGCAGGAGGTTCACCATATTCGAGGCCATCCTGGGATACATAGTGAGTTCAAGGCTAGCCTGAACTATACAGAGAGACCTTGTCTCAAAAAAAAAAAAAAAAAAGGAGAAACAGTCATTGGACTTCAACTGGGCTTTAGTGGACACTGAACACATGACCCTGAGCCATCAAATTACCACACATCTTGATCTACCTACCTGTCATTTACTGATTGTTATTTGACCCACACCATAGGTTGAGCATGCACAGCCACAGAAAACTCTGCATCATCAAATGAAAGTAATATAGGTACATGTAGTTGTAGATATAGATGGTACGGATACAAATATAGA
>PVJO010016182.1:0-33755 GCA_004026905.1 Hystrix cristata | reverse complement strand
AGTTGTCCAATAAACATCTAACTGGATTCTCTGCTGCCCCTTCTGCCTATGGTAGTTTGTCACTTCTTCACATGATTTTAAGAATGATCATTGGGGGCCTTCCCCTCTGAAGCCCCTACCACCTCATGGTAGCTTTCTATCCACTTTCTCTTCCATCTTTTTCCCCAAATAAAATGTCTTTTGTTATACTAACAAAAAATAGAATGACCACTAAAAATTATACTCTGATACTTTCCTGATAAAATGTCTGTGAACTACCGAAAAAGTGTAATCAACATTTTATAAATTACACAATACCAATAATACAGCCACTAAGTAAATTAGGATTTCACATGACTTTGCCTGCTTTGGCTTACATACACCATATTCAGAGGGGGGTCTTTACCCACATTCAGTAGGATGCAACCCTTCAAGTCACTATGTTATTTCGTTATGTTCCCTCAGAGCACTTATTTATTCTCTGGAGTTAGAAGCTTGGTGTACTCATTTATATATCTTTTCTTCTTCACTAGAATATAAGATCTAAAAATGACAAAATTATCTTTCTTCTACATTACCATATTGTCACTAGCTAAAGGAGAATTTGGAATAAGGTAAGTATTAAGTGTTTCTTTATTGGGTAAATGGATAAATTATACATAGTGTTTTGTTAGTGTCACAGATGAAGAATTATTCCTCCTTTAGAGAAATATTAATATTTTTACAGTGATTGTATTATCACATATTACATTCAGTTGGGAGGCAAATGATACACACACAGAATATTTGTATTTGAAAAGAGTATTTTATCTAAAAAGGAGGTTTTATTAAAGAATGTATGAAAGGAATAAAATAATAAACAAGATCAATAAAGATAATACTTGAAGAAAATAATCAAAACATAGAAGAATCAGCCATCTGCTAGATATGTGGGATATAATCAATAAATATAGCATATGCTTAAATTTTTAAAAATCACAGTAAAAGACACACTGTGGCCAATCCCCATCAAAATACTCAAAATACCCCCCCCCTTTAAACACACTTATCACTCTCGCCACCTTCTGCAGAGGTTTTGGAAGTCTGCTTTTGTGTCTTTGGTTGCACTCTTGGGCTGCCTTGATGTCCCAATTTGCTGCAAAATATGAACCTTTCAGGATGTTTTTGACTTTAGAGAACAGAGAGAAATCTGAGCTTTCCAGATTTAGACAAAAAGGAGGAAATCACACAGATGAGCCTAGGTAACTTTTAGTTGACATGTAACACACACACACACACACACACACACACACACGCAAGCTCATATTTTAGTATTATGCGTTACCATAGTAGAGATGGCCAAATGCAGCGAAAATCCAAAGATTCTGGGGAATCCTTGATATAGGCATTTAGTTTTGCCATTGTTTTTTAGGATAGTAACAAATAACATAGGTGTGTGGGTGGGTGGAAAGATAGATGGATGAATAGATAGATAGACAGACAGACAGATGGTCAAAGATCAGACTAAATATGTTTATGAATGAAATATATTGTTTCATATGCCACTTCAATTTTTATTAGTAATGTTTAACGCACCCTAGATATCACTCTGTATTTTATTTATCTCTTACCTTGATAATTTGAAACATTACATTAAATGCGTATCATAATTTAGCACTCTGAATGGATCCCATGTATTATATACCTACAATGGATTCTATTTTTAATATACCTGCCTACATTTTGCATATACCTACATTTTTTTATATACCTACATTAGTTAGAGAGCATGTTTGAAGTGAAAATAAGACTTCAATATACTAGAAAGATGTTATGGAAAAATTCCAAAGGATTTGGAAAAAATCACTTTTATTTAACTAGAAACTTCAGAATGACTTTCTCAAGAGGAAAGTAGATAATGCTCATACTTCAAATGCTGCTGCAAGGGGCATAATAAAGGAGCCAGTAATGACCTTGGTGATAAACATTTTGAAGGCAAGGAGGAGATGGTGAGAGAACAGATTGCAATGGCTGGAAGATCCAGGGGCTCACAGAATATTCAGAATCTGCCAACTGCCCAACACTCCAGATGTCTTGTTATTTCCTTACATTTGGATTGTGATGTGCAGTTTTCTTTCTTTTTGTGCTATAACTGCAAGGACAAACTGCTGCCGGCCGATATTCTACATCTATGAACTATGGTATGCAGTCATACAACTCCTGTGGTCTTATTTTTTACCTATCTGTCACTTCTTTAATATTGTTCCATGTGTAACATAAATTGTTTGTACTGTATTTAAATTTAATAAATTAAATATTTTTAAATGAACTAGAAAAGTTTCCTCAGTTCGTATAATCATAAGTAGATAACAAATATTTTGGTAGCCTAGGACCCATTCTTCGTTTATGTTTTAGAGTATTCTCATAATTTATTATCACATAATGTTATTGAAGATTTATAAGAATAAAACACAAACTAAAGAATAATTTGTATTTAACAATTACATATAATAATGAATTTAATGAGTTTAAAATATGTCACAATTATTTTAACATGAAACAGAAATGTACAACTGCCATCTCAATGTATGCATAGTATCTAATTCACAGTATGAAAAATCAGCCCCCCAATTTTTGATTCATTGTATTAAAATTCATTTCAAAGTTCAGTTTTAATGGCAGGGAACAGGCAATTCTAGGTAAAATTACATTGTTTATTTTAATTTTACACTTCTGAAGCAATGACGTTTTCTTAAGGTTTTATTTTAAATATCTCTATTAAATCTGACGGTTGTCTCCCAGCACTAATGTCCTGTTCAACTCTCTTAGGAGGAATCTCATTAAGAAAATGTAATTGCCCCTAATTCTATTACTACAGATAGTTCTCAATGACATAAAACTAGTGCTGTCCCAGTACACATCTAAAATGAAAATGACTCAGGCTAATTTTTTCTTTTCTTTTTTTTGGGGGGGGGCGTTTTGGCACATTTAATTGACAATATTCCAATGGAGATGGAATGAATGAGCTTTAGCATCTACAATGTAAAATGATATCCTTCAAGCAAAAGAAGGAACTCTGATGATTCCTTTTAGCGTGAGCCACGTGTCAGAGGTTATCAACACATTTAACTATGCGGAGTGACTGCTATGTCACTGGTAAAATATTTTGTAGATTTCTATTTTTAATACAGAATTACATATTCAGCTGCTAGTAAAACAAACTTTACAGAAAATTTAAGTTTTACTTTGCCAGTTACACAGAATAGGATCATTGGATAGTGCTTTCAATTACCCATTGTGGTAGAGTGGGTCTGAATGTCCCCAAAGACCTGGATATTAAAGGTTTGGTTTTTGGCTTGTGCTGGTATTAGGACCCACTAAGGTGGTGGGTCCTGGGGGAATGTCATGGGGACTTAAAGGGGAGATTGGGACCCTAGAACACTTCAGTCACAAAATATCAAGTTGAGGCACAATATTTGCTCGTTTTTGTTTTGCTTTGTTCCAGGATATACCGATTTGCTTTAGAAACATCTTCTATTCCTCAATGTTATATAACATTTGGGGAAAAGTCATTCTAAATCACATAATTTTTATAGAAATTTATATAGAAATCAGATTATGATAGGTGTAAGAAAGTGAAATTTCAAGAAATTTTACAAATGAATCTCCCAGGGGTTTCTTATTTAAAATTCAATCAAAGCCGTCATGGATATCTGACCTCTCTGAAGAAACCCATTTAATTGGAGAAAAAATAATATGACAACAGAAAAATAAATTACGAAGTATGTTGCCATTAGATGAGAAAATTTGGGGAAATTCTAGGAAAATAACAAAAGATGGTACTTGATAAGAAAAGAAATTAGGAAAGAACCAGCTCTAACTAAAACTAGCCAAGTGAGAGAGATGAATGATCTCATCAGGAAAGTACTGAAGAAATTCAGTGTTCATAGCAAATCTCACTAATGTGGAATCCAAAAGTTGATCTCATAGAATTTGACAGTGAATGGTGGTTACTAGAAACTAGGGAAATTAGGGAAAATCGAAGTCTGATCAATGAGCACTAAGTCACGGTTAGATAAGAGTAAGGAGTTCTTATATGAAATTGCATGGGAGCATTTCCATAGATAACACACATCTAGTGTGTGTTTCAAAAAGCTAGAATATAATGTTAACGTTTTTTGTATTAATTGGGACCATTAATCATGATACGTCAACTTGATTGATTTAAGAAACACCCAGAGTTTAGTAAAGTACACTTGTGTGTGTGTGTGTATGTGTGTGCATGTGGGGGTACATCATGGGTGCATAACCTTGAGTACCATACTTGGTCCTTTGCCCCATCCTCTGGCACGTTTCCCCTGCTCTGCATCCCAGCTGCCATGAACTGAACAAGTGTGCTCCACCATCCCCATCCACCATGTTTCTGTCTGGGAGACAGCCACACCTGTACTGAATCTGCTATATCCATGAGCCGAATAAACCTCCTTTAAGTTGAGAGTGTTGAGTATATTTTCCCAGCAGACGAAAAGCTGACTAGTAGAGAAAAGATAAATTCTTGAAGAGATATATATGTTTAACCTGATTTAAACATTATAGAGTGGACATGTGTATAAAAACATCAAAAATAATATTTATTCAAGTATATGTATATATATATTCCTGTGTATGTATAAGTATATACATAATTCTTTCCATGATTCTGGTTGCAAACAGAATCAGATGAGAACCAAAGCAAAATTTCCCATTAAGTCAACATTTAACTATTGAACCTAACCTCCAAATTTGATTTGGTTCTTACCCAATTAGGCTTGTGATCAAAATCATGGAAAGAATTAAGTTTGTGAACCGAGGTACCACTATATATATTGTCTTAGTTACTTTTCTTATTGATGAAACAAAATATCTGGCACCCAAAGTTAAAGGAGGAAAGGTTTATTTTGGCTTTGTAGAGGTTTGTAGAGGTTTGAATCCATAGTTGGCTGGCTCCAAGGGAGGGCAGTATGGCAGAGGGACATCACAGAAGAGAAATAGTCCATGGCATGGCAGGGCAGGCAGAAGGCAGCAATGTAGCAAGTGGCAAGCAGCAAGTGACAAGTGATCCTTTTTGTGTCTCTTATATTTATTGCACCCTTAATCCTACCATCGCACTGTGAATCAATCCCAGCATCACATCCTTGATCCCAGTATCATATACTCTAGAGCCAGCCACCTCTGATAAAACCCACCTATGACTGTACGAATCTTTGGGGGACATCCAGATACAAGCATCTACATACAAACATATGTCTTTATGTAGCATTTAAAAGATGTATTTTATTAAAAGAAAAAGTTGGTGAACAAAGCCAGCCATGAGGTCACCATCTAAGAGAACACACATAGATGGATTGCGTAGATAAAGAGGAGAGGCCTGTGCCTACCCTTGAAGCGCAGGTTTCCAATTAAAGAAGGAAATAAAGGGGAACTATGCTTTGAAAAAAATGAATCAAACCTGGAATAAATTCTGATTTTCAAAAACTAAGTTTTTTTTTTCATATCCTGAGACAAAAGATGCAAAGTATATTTTTAGTCTGCTACCAATTCTAATAATCTTAAAATTTCCTTTAAGATAAATTTCTCTAGTCAGGATTTATAAAAGTGTACAGTAACTTTGTCAAAAGCAAAACTATCACTGTAGGTTATCAGTTAGGATTCACAATAACTAGTATTATCTTGAAATATTTTGTGTCACTCTGGAAAATAAAATATTTCATTTTCCCGTGCATCTCTTTTCATCAGATATACAACTGCACTAATAAATGTTGACATTATATAAAATTTAGATTCTGGCACATGGCAAACTTTATGTAAGACGTATATTCAAATAGTGTATACTTACTTCATAGATATTTTAATTTAATTTTTAAGAATATACAAATAATGTAAAAAGAAAAATAAAATAATATATATACTTATATGAAGTAAGAAAAATAAATTTCAATTTAAATCAAATGAAGCTTGAAGTATAAAAAAATCCAAATTTTCTTTTCTAGTTGAATTGCTTTGCACTTCTCTGCCCTAATAATTTTCTTGCTAATCAGATAGTGAATGTTATGGCTTGAATTTTTTGTATGCTAATGAGTGTATTTATACGTAGGATAATGTCTAAATTAAATTTAAACATATAATAAAATGGTTAAGCACAACTTTATGAAAAAAACTGAAGTATTTTAGAAATTAAAAAAAAGTTCTTAGTAAAGAACTGATCCAACTTTTGCAACAACATTATATTAAGTGTTATTAAACCTTGTTACTGCTATAGTTATTTTAAATACATTGTAATTACAGTGTGTTAGAAATTGGTCGATGATTGTGTCATTTAATCTTCTTGTTTATCATAAAAATAGTTTAAATCAATTCTTCACTTTTTAATCGTTTAGAGTTATTAAATTCTGAAATACTTTAATTTGTATCATGCTATAACAGGGCTATCTTGTGGGTTACACTGCTGCCAGATATTTTTTCCAAAAGTTACTTCTATGGATATTTTGAGCCCACTTACATTGTCAAAAATTGGTCATAACTTATTTAGGAAAATTTTGACAAGTGACTTCTCTTCACCAATAATGCAACAGAGTAAAGAACTAGTGACATCCTTCCTAGCCACAGCTACATTTTCCAGGAAGGAATAACAAGTAGACTATCAGAAAGGTTGGAACAAAAAGGATGAATCAAGAAGTTGTTTCATGCTCACCTAAATTACTAGCTGATAGAGAATTAAGCTTCATAATTCTATCATTTATACTGGAGAATCTTTTAAATATTTTGTATGATCTATACTTATTATTAAGGACATTCTATGTTCTTGTCTTCTTGCTAAAGCTGTTTTATTTCTGGTTCTAAAGCATGTTATAAATCTAGTTTGGCAGAAATAAAGGTTTTAAATCTTAAGTTTTCGTGTTTTGATTGAACCAATTTAGATTTATAATGTACAAATCCTTGAATAGGGCTTTTAAATATAGCTATATGTACATCATCTTCTATTTAAATAATCTTTTAATTTGCTAAACACATTACATGTCCCTAAAGTTACCTCTGGCTATGCAGTAATGGTTTATAATATTATAAATCCTATTTTTATAATCAGCATAAAATATACTGAAATAGTCTCACAACAAATAGCCACACAACAAAGGTAAAAGGAAGAAATTGCACAGGAGTGTATGTAAGAAGTAGAATATATGTGCATTAGATAAAGATAGTTTAAAATGTCTTGGAAGTACACAAAGAGGTTAAACTAGAAATATTAGAATAGATTTTTAAATGTTTTCATTGACATATCCTCCCCCCGTCTTAAATAAACCTGATTATGAACATTTAGCTTGCTTTCTTAAATATATATGCTGAAGTCATATTGTTACTTACTTTCAAAAAGAATAGTATTCCTTATTCAATAATACTCTGGGATGCTTTCCATAGCATATTGTTTAAATGATGGTATACTTTATGTTCAGTGATATTAGTACAGTACTACTCTAATACAAATCACAAAGTAAAAACTAAGAATACAAGTAAAAACTAAGAATTTAGAACTAGAAGCAGCTTTAATAATGACGATCTCCTCACTTTACAAGCAGGCAATACTTGATGTTAACCTAGTATTTTGATAGCGAATTGGTAGAAAATCTAGGGCTTGATCTCAGATATCAGGATTTGCTGTTCAAAAGGAGTGGACCTATTTCCACTTATACCAGGTGGTAACAGTTGTGTTTGTAGCTGTAAACTACCACACAAACTCTATAGATTGTTCTCACTGTCATGTCATTTATTACCTTTTATAACTGGGTACTTGTTACAGATCATTTTGATTTAGATTTGTAGACTAAACTTAATTTAAAACCATGAATACTAGGTTGTATGTTAAAAATGAAGAAGGGGTTGAGGATTTAGTTCAGTGGTAGGGCCCTGGCCTAACAAGCACAAGACTCTGAGTTCGATACCCAGCACCAAAAAAATAAGTAAATAAATAAAAAGAAGAAAAAAAGGCACACTGCTGAGTAAGTAGTTATTCTCTGCATATTTTCACTAAAAGACACTGAAAGACAAGAACTGCCTCTAATTTAAAGCTAAGTTTTTACAGGCCATAGAAGGGCACACTAAAACAGTGAAAGTAAAAATAATAGGCAATTTTTCAGTATCACCATTTGTTTACCACTAAATTAATCATGACTAGCAGAAACACTAATCAAACAATGTAAAACAAATTATATACTGAAGAGATTTACAAAGGAGTCAGTCCTGGCCTAGCCTTTGGAGTTCAAATCCTCACTGAAAAATATTCCAGGGAATTGAACTAAAAGGCAGATAGGACAGTAAGTCCTTCTTTTTTCTTTATAAAGAGTAGAAGGCTAACAGGATGGGAGCCATGATTTATTCATTTTAACAGTGTAGCCAGAGTGCTGACTCTTACTTTTAGGTAATTTAAATAGAAAAGCCACATCATACACACACTAAAAAATACATTTTCCTAGAACTTGCTACAAGGAAATATAACTCATATTCCTCAAATATTTTTTTTTCTCTAACCTTGTCAAGGTTCTACTCTAAGTAGATATATATAAAACCTGTCTACAAAATGTTGATTTTGGGAATAACTAGGAAATAAAGGAAAGTAAATGCAAATTGTTTAAAATATTAGACTCATTTCTAACTAAATTATTTATTGCATTCATAGATTCAAATAACATTTTTATGATATGAATCAGTATTTTCTTTTTTTTTTTTTTTTTTTTTTGTGGTGCCAGGGATCGAACTCAGGGCCTTGTGCTTGCAAGGCAAGCACTCTAATCACTGAGCTAAATCCCCAGCCCCAGTATTTTCTAATAATATGTAAATCCAATGTTTTAACATGGTTTATTTAGGTATTTTAGCATGACACATTTCTGTTATTTTGAGTGTTATGTTCAAAGTTGGTGCATAGCTGGAACAATAATCTATTTTTTTTTTTAGTATAACAAAAGACAATTTATTTGGGGAAAAAAAAGAAAAAGAAGATAAACAGGTACCGTGTGGCAGTAGGGGGCTTCAGAGCTGAAGAATCTACAATAATCTATTTTAACATGAGAGATGTCATGACTTATTATTCTAGTTAATAATGAACATTTAAAATGCCAGTTGCAGATATCTGCCCTGTTTGGACTCCTTTCTGATTTTTAGAGTAGACCGAGTTTCTTAATGTAGATATATAAATGATATTTTATAGATTAGGAATACATGAATAAGAATGCAAAGACAAGTTTTGTCAATTTGAAGCCTTCTATTAATCAACTAAAAAAGTGACTTTAAAAAAATAAGCCTGGTTCTTTATGACTTAATAAGGAAATTTGGCCTTTAGAAACATTTCAGAGGGATGATTATTTTGAGTGGCTTTCTCCTATAAAACCAGTTTCAGAGTTAACATTTCAGGAAAAAACATGACTAGAGGTTACTACTCTGGAGAGCTGGTCAGAGAACATTTTCCCTAATACTCAGTAATACTGTCTACAGACGGGGAAAAATAGATGTCGTGACAAGAAATTTGGAACACAGTAAAAACTCAGGAAATCCAGGCTAGAAAATCAGTTTCTATTTTTTTTTTCTTTCTTCACCTTGATCAAGTTCAAAAGAATAATAAGTTAATTAGCTCAGGAATAATTAAGTTCTCCAAAAAATGAATTAGTTGAACTATCTAGAGGATAATAGTTTAATTGAAACATTTGTTTTCAGTGTTTTTAAAATTTATTTTATTATATATACTTAAGGCACATATTGTAATGTTTTTATATATTCCACAATGTACACGTACTGACATGATGATTATAGTCAAATGTATTGAATTACCCATGACCTCCCATGGTTATTTTTATTTTTGTAGTAGGACTACCTAAAATTATTCACAGGGCTAATTTCTCGTATACAATACTATACAGAATTAGTAACTGCAATCTTCATGTAGGATATTACACCCCTAGACATTCATCCTACAGAACTGTATGCTTGTATCCTCTGACTTACTTCTCCCCATCAGCGCTCCCACCCAGCCTTTGGTAGCCACTATTCTGCTCTCTGGTTCTATTTATTCAACATTTTTTTTTAGATTCCACATATATGTAAGATCCTACAGTATTGTTTTTCTGTGTCTGGATTACTTCACTTAGTATATCCATATTCATCTAGTTGTTGCAAATAGCGACATAATTCCATTTTTATGAGATAGAATCATACATGCATATATATATTTTCCTCATCAATTCATCCACTGATGAACATTAGGTTGTTTCCATGGCTTGGCTATTGTGAACATTATTTAAATAACATGGGACTGTAAATACCTCTACAAGGTGCTGATTTCATGTCCCTTAGGTATACACTCAACAGAAAGATCCTTAGGTCTTATGATAGATCGATTTTAATTTCTTTATAAATCTCTATACTGTCATCTACAATGGCTATATTAGCCAGCAGTGCATATGGGCTTCTTTTTCTACATACCCTCTCTAAAAATTATTTCTTATCATTTTGATAATAGCTACCCAAGAGGAAGGGTTGATGTCTCACTGTGGTTTGATATCTCCCTGTTGAGAAGTGTTGATTTGTATGTGGTTGAATGGCCTTTCGTATACATGTTGACCTTTCTGATATCCTTCGTATAGTATGAACAACTTAATAATATTCTTTTCACTTATTAACATAGGATCTCTTTCTGTTTATTTGTGTCAATTTATTTTATCAATGTCTTACAAATGCATACATCTTTCACTTGGTTAAAATTACTGTTAAGTGTCTGACTCTTTTGAATGCTGTCATAATTGGGAGTGTCCTTGGTGTTACAGTAAGAGTACAGTAGAGTACTTGCACGTACCAAAATGTATCCTATTTTAATAAGTTACATTATTAATGGATTTATCTTTTTTTTTTTGATTTATCTTTAAAAGACATATAGAGTTTTATTTTAACAATATATAAATATACATTTCCACTGGCAATTGTTTTCACGAATGTATTTTAACAAGCAGTAATTTGCTTTGTTAGACCAAAAATGTAGCGTTAAGACAAAAAAATTGAAAATATGGACCAGTATGTGTTATTCAGCTTTCTTCTACTATAACAAAATATCTGAGGCACCTAACTTGTAAAGAGAAAAGAATTATTTTGACTTATGGTTTGTGGAGGTACTGGTTGAATAGCCTACAAACAAGAAGTGACTTGTCTATTGACACCGTTAATCTTAGTCAAGCTGAGTTTAACTGAGGTCATCTTGGCCAGTGATTTTCTTTTTTCCCCAATGCTTACTTTCATGTTAGTTTTTAACTTATAATTCTTTCCCATTTGTTACAGCCTGTGTTCCTTAGATCTCGTGTTCTCCTGGCTATGAGTAACTCACTGGGGCCATGTTAACCATCCTGAGCAGGCTCAGCTTTGCACAACACTTTGGTGGCTTTAGTGGCTTTAGTGGCAAGTCCCTTGGCTGGATCTCCCACAGCTTGCTCTGACCAGGATTATAACCTTGAGGTACCCCTTGCAACCTTCCCTGATAAGTTGTCACTCTGGGGTTTTTTTTTGACAGTATTGGATATAGGTTTTTCACACTCTATCCCAAAGAAAATTAGTTTACTGGAGGTTTAGCAGGCCTGCGGGTGTGTAAGGCCTGCCCTACATATTCGGAGATGAATTGTCTCTAGATGAAATGCCACAGCTCTCAAACTTACTGCGATTTAGTTGGCTTCCTTGAAAAAGGTATGATACTTAATTTGATAACTCTTATAACTTTTTTTTTGACAACTTTGCTAAGTCTCATCTGCTTTAGGGATTAGGATTAACCTTAATACACTCTGTCACTCTGTTATTTTGAAAGTCCTTTCCCCACCAATTCTACATTTTTTAATCCAGAATTTTCATGTATTTTCAGTGCATGAATGTTCTCTTTCTCTGAGGTTAGAAAGATCATTATTGGCAGATCTTAAATAAAGGGTATTTAATTCTTTTATGTTTCATATCTCTTAAATTTAATTAGTGACGGATTGTTACCAATCTTTTTACTAAATTCACTTAATTAGGATGGTCCATTCTGGGCCATATTCCTTCAGAAAAGTATAATCTGCCCTAAATGAACTCTGCTTGAACCCCTTCGGGCAATGTTCCTTCATGCTGCTCTAATATAATCTGACTGAAATATAACTCTGACTGTGGCATAAATGCTTCAACATTAAATAGGGACTCTAACATTCTCCCTAATTCACAATATTCTGACATATCTACCCATCTTACCTCTCTGTCTCATCTTGTACTGACTTGCTATGTTGCAACTTTTCTATCAATAATGCATAGCTCCTTGCCACATGCAACACTCTTTCACATCATTGCAACTGGGAATGTTTATGTTACACTACACCAATTAGAGTCATTGTCGCTTAGGCATCCTTCAAGAATGCACACATGCACATTCTTACATGCACATACCCACATTTGAGATTCAGTAAGTTGGCTTCCTCCTCTCCCACAGATCCTTCTGCATAAAGTAATATTTAACTTTTGAAACAATTTTGAAAGAATAGTTATTTCTGAAGTTGAATCGCTCATGTGTTTGCTCATGAGAGACATATGATCTCTCTTTTCTCAGTGCTTACCATGGTGCTGGAAAAAAGTGAGTTTTATTAATATTTGTGAAAGAAATCCAAGTGATCCTGGTTCACAGAAATGCATAGTTTAGTGTATTTTCCTTATTATAAATCTATATATCTCCATTTACATCAATCTTACATTTTCATGTTAATTCTATGAACATTAGCGCAACTACAAACCTCATTTGTAACATGGCAAGAATGTGCAGATGTATAACTACGTGAGCCCAATTATCTTTTGCCTTTGAGGAGGAAGCAAGCTGCCAAATAGGGGAACTGGAGGCCCCATCATTCTTTGCAGTAGGCTAGAGACTTTCCTAATTCCTCCATATGCAAGATCAAAACTGTACTATGTTGCGGGTCACCGTGGCACTGTACCCACGTGCTTCTATTGGCTTTTACAGCGTCCCAGCCCATCCACTGCCTGCAGGCACGAAGGCTGCACAGATGGTGTCTACTACGCACACAGCAAGCTGACCTGTGTGCCTCAGAGGATCTTATTACAGTCATTTTGAGGAGAAGTGATGGCACTCTGATGAAGACAGAAGTGCAGTTTTAAAAGTTTTACAATGCAAAAAGCCTTTCATGCTCTTCCTGTTTTAAATTATATTAAAAATAAGTTAAAACTCATAAAGTTAGAGAAATCGATGTTAACTTCATTATTGACATTATATGATACTACTATATATGCTTAGATGCTTTTAAACGTTTTTTCTTAGTAATAGCAGTAGAAAATAAAACACCAGTGCCTGACACATTTGAATTTGGGTCTATACCACTTAGAATTGGTATCAGTAGTTCTGATTTCTCAAAGATGAAAAAAATTAGATAAATCACGACAATGTGCATATAATTTCCTAATAGAAGACTTCCAGGATGGGAAACCAAACAGATTCTGCACAAAGAATTTCAGAAAGAACATAGCTTTAATAAATTTATCTTTATATTTCTTAGTGTATTTCTTCCTTTGTTTCATCATGTCCACTAAGGACAAAATTAAGGATATACCCTCATGGTGGATGTAGTCAAGATATTCCGGATAGTCTCAATAATGCAATAAAAATGTATAAATATCAGGAAAAAATAACAGGCAGAATTTTCATTATTTTTAAATAATGTTTGCATACACAGAAAGCAATAGAATTAGCAATCAATCAACAAACTCTCTTACCTTAAAGGTGTTCAGCATATTGACATCAACTGGGTGTGGTGATGCACCTCTGTAATCCTAGCAATCAGGAAGCTGAGGCAGGAGGATCTCCATGAGATCAAGTTCAGTCTGGGCTACATAGTGAGTTCAAAGCCAGCCTGCACTACATGTAGAGATCCTGTTGCAAAAAAGAGCGAACAAAAAAAATTGACATAATATGAATTCCACATATTAAAAGCAATAACCTCCTATCCACCACAGTAGAAAAATATAGTTTAAAAACAGCTTTTAAAGTTCACTGTTGAGTATTGACTAATCTTTTACATTATTACACATATTGTAAAAACTCGAATAGCTTAACATAAATAAATATTTCTCATTCGTAAACTATCCACTGATAACTTTTCTTTTTTTTTTTTTTTTGGTGCTGGGGATTGAACTCAGGGCCTTGTGGTTGTGAGGCAAGCACTCTAACTGCAGAGTTAAATCCCCAGCCCCTCAATGATAACATTTTTGAATCTGTTTTTTTAACAGAATTCATCTAAGTCTTGATTCAGGAATCCAGGCTAATTCCTCTTATATTAACAACAGTTAGACTTCACTATAACCCGAAACAAATAAAGTAGCTCCTCATGCATATAAAGGTACTGGGAATGCAATTATTCATTGGAACAGGTTTTTATTTCCCCAGAAATATATCTCTGTATTGAAGGGAAATAAGTAAAATAACATACCATTATTGCTACTACTCATACTTCCACAGACAAGATTCTTGTAAAATTAAAACACCAAGTATCCCACTAAAAACCCTGAAATATTTATATAAAAAGAAAATAAAAGATAGATAATAGGAACTGGGCAGACAGATCTTTTGCAAAATAGAAAGGGACCAAGAGATGGAGGGAGGAGAGAGGGTAGAAGTGGATGTGAAATAATTATGATGTGCTCTGTACATGTAGCAACTCTTCACACAAAGAATATAATCACTATGTACTGCAAATATGATCAGTAAAAATAAATGTAAAAAAATAAAACAAACACTCCAAACATGAGTAAATAGAGCAAAACTACTAACAACAATGGGACGTTGTAAGTAAAAGTGAATAGAAGAAAAAGAGACTTCCTCTCTATTGGAAGTTTTACAAATACATACAAATACACACTAAAATATACATTTGAACATTAATAATAAGAGCGTCCAAAAACTCAAAGTGTTCTAGTCACAAGTTATCAAATATTCCCCATTTTAGATCAGTATGAAACTGTTATATTTCATTAAATCTAAGAGTGATAGTAAGCAACACTTTAATTTGGTGATTTTAAATATTCCAGATGATTTTATACATGAGAAGAGGAGAGAATTGGAAAAGAAAGCAAACTATTACTTTTTAAAACAATTTTTCCACTTAAATATAGAATTATCATTGGAAATGTAGTCGGATCAGTGCAATAAAATCCTATGTAAGGTGGCAGGGAAAAACATCTCATTGTTAAAATGTAGCAACCTTATATAATTGCCTTGTGTAATGTATTTTTGTAGAAAACAGCCATCCAAGAAGAACCAGAAAAATTTGTCAATTATAATCATTTAAATTAATGACTGCGTGGTTCAGTGAAAAACACATATTTGCCTTGAAATAATACAACGTACCTTTTTAAACAACCCAAGAATAAATTTTATATAACATGCACCCAATAGTCAAAATAAAATTTGCAATAGTACACTAGTTTTGATGTTTGCAATATTGCTATGATCTGCCATTTCTTCTGCTGTATTGTCATTCAGTTTTTACATGATATGACATGGTCCTTGTTTTATAAATAACCTATATGGAAGCAATATTCATACATTTAATTACTATTCTTTATTTCTAAAGACCTATGAAAATACTACAAACGTGATTAAATTTATATATGTTGTACAAAGTTAAAAATACATGTTCGTAAATGAAACATTAACTTACTAACATTTAATGGAGCTTTAGTATAAGGGCTTGATGCACATCAACTTCCCTAGTTTTCCTAAAAGTCCTCTGAGGTTTGTAATACCCTTTAACATTTAAAGAAATGGTTGATTTTCTCTAGTGTGCACAATGGTGTTTAAGCAAGAATTTGAGCACAGGAAGTTGGGTTTTATTACTGCCTCTTTCAGTTATAAGTTGCTTAGCAACAATGACTTTATCATCTTTTATTACTGTACAGCACAGCAGCAACAAACAAGAGTGAACTTTCCATATTTTAAATATTTATAAAATAGCGTGGACCACTGAAGTCATGATCTTCTATGACATCATCATGAAAACTACAGCACATTTTAGTATTTATGGTCTTTCTTTATAAATCCTGTCCAGCAGTGTATACATTTGTGAAAATATTCCAGATTATGTTGCAACAGAATACATGTACATCGTATATCTATACATATATATGTATAGATATTATTTATATAATAAATATATAAATCTATATGTATCTATACATATATATGTATAGATGTATAGTATTTATTTCCTCTGTTATGATTAGCTATGTCTGTAGGTTCTGAATACTTTTATTTTTTTCTTTTTTTAGGTGCCGGGGATCGAACTCAAGGCCTTGTGTTTGCAAGGTAAGCACTCTACCACTGAGCCAAATCCCCAGCCCCAATACTATTTATTAAAAAAAAAAAAAAAGGCCTGGAGAATATGCTCAGAGGTTCAGATTTTGAGTCATGTGAATTATGCATACATTTTTATGTATACATATATATCAATAGTATAAGTATATCTACATGTAGGAGATGACATTTTGAATGGGCAAAATTGTCTTATTGTGTGATGGGAGCATAAATAATCATTATGTGTTAGGTCATCTACTCTGGAGAATTAAGAAGTGACATCATTCAAAATAAAGTGTAACTGTAAAATAGATATCATCATTTTCTTATTGTTAGTATGCTACAAAGTATGGACAATGATGATCGATTGTCAATAGTTTCAAATTGTAATATGATTTGTTACAAGCTAGGTTCATACTGTGTTGATTTTTTAAATCAAAAACTCTCGGGGAGGGCTGGGGATTTAGCTCAGTGATTAGAGTGCTTGCCTTGTAAGCACAAGGGCCTGAGTTCGATCCCCAGCACCACACACACACACAAAAAAGACACAGTCTGTAAATCAAAATCTTTTGTTTTTATAGTCACCCACTTAGAATAACCTTAAAAAATTTGTAAATGCTTGCCTCCCTAATAAGAAGAGCACTGGCATATGTCCAGCCCCAGGATTCCCTTCCCTCTAATGTGCATCGGTTAGCGCAGAGTCCAGGATTTCACTCCCCTGCCCACACACAGAAACAACACAATACTTGAGCAGTTTTCCAATATTGTTGATTTTCTATGCTTGTTTTATTACATTCTAAAACACGAGAGCTGAAATGAAAGGTTAAAAGTTGGTAGTGACATAACATTTTTTATAAAAAGTCTTGGCACTTTTTTTGTGATTCATTTTTTTCTTGTAGATGCCCACAGAACTATTTATGTTTAAAAAGTTAGTAATTTTTGAAGTTGACCTGTCATTAAAAGAATATTTTTGGTCTGTGCAAAAGTATAAGAGCTTGACATATTCATTTATTTCCAACTTCAAAACACTTTTGGTTTGATCAGGACTAAAAAACATAAAACATAGTTTGGATCATGGATTTCATGTTTTAGAGTTATCCAAGCGCAGTAAAATACGCATCACAAACAAGTTGGGTCACATCTACAGCATTAAGCTTAAAAATTTAGAAAAATTGATGCATGTGAGAGAATTCCTTCACTTTTTCATTTACCAAATTTGGGTTGCTAATATGAATCAACACTACGTTGTGTGTTTCTCACTTTTCTTTTTCCCCCTCTTTTCTTATGAGGTAGGCAGTAAAGAAATAAACAAATAAATTATATAAGTATTTTAGTTGTTATATAATGCACCACAGAAAACAGTAACAGAGTGTAAGAGACACTACCGACATCAAATATGTTCTGAGAAAGTGTTAGGGAAGGTCTAATAACTGTATGATGGATCACCCAAGAAAAGATAATGATACACGCTATTGAAAAGCTCTAGGAGTGTTTTTGCACTTCCAAACAATCTGTCACGAAATTTATGGTTACGTGTTTTTTCAGAAGGCACAACACCCCCTTCTCCCTGATGATACTGTGGCTACTGATCATACTATGGCCAGAGTCCATGTTTCTGCATTCACTCAATTTTTTGGCAAAACTGGACAATTACGAGAATGGCTAGGTTCATTTTTCTCTTTTGATTAAAAAGTTTGAATTCCCTAAATGATTTTAGTAAAAGTATATTTGACCGGTCTCTTACAATGATTTTCTCTTCTCTTTCATGATATATATGCTTCTTCCCTTCTGTGCCTGCAGTGCACAGTGATGCTTAGGAAGCAACTGGTTTGCTTTGTGGAAAAATAAGCTTAAAACAAAGACGGAAACTGAAATGCCAAAGAA
This sequence comes from Hystrix cristata, assembly GCA_004026905.1. Lineage (NCBI taxonomy): Eukaryota > Metazoa > Chordata > Mammalia > Rodentia > Hystricidae > Hystrix > Hystrix cristata. Next base: position 15,532 of record PVJO010016182.1, on the reverse strand, counting down.
AAAGTATTTGTTTTCTTACATAATGAAGAAGATGTGAAGAACGCGGTAGGCAAGCTCAGAGAAAAGAGTCCACTTGGGTGAAAATAACTTATTTTCTGTATTTACTTTAACAACTTAGAACATTATATTGGGAAAGGGCAGATCTTGGAAAGTGAACAAGAAAAGCGTAACGAATAGCATATACAGCACGTACACATTTCAAGAAGCTTACTCCGTGTAAAGCTAGGTCACTAGGAACAAGAAAAAGAAATCTTGACACAGAATTGTCAGTAAATGGTTTAATAAAAGGAAAAAATGAGATGAATGATAAACTTCGAGAAATATTAGACACTTTAGTTTGTATGCAGCTTGAATGTTTGGATGTATTTTTAGTGCATATTTGGCAAGTTAAATAGATTTATATCATTTTATGTTAGAATGCAAAAAATGGCTGGTTTTCCAAGTATGTGAAATCCAGCCAGAGTTGAAGTGAGAAAGAATTTAGTCCAAGATGACAGTGTTGTTTTACAGAATCTTCCTCCATATCTAGCTCATATTAGGTGATCAAATTTAGCTTTCACGACACTAGCTTCTCTAGACACTGATTTTTTGAAAACCTTTATTTCTTTCTTGTAATAGGCAAAGACATAAGTAATAATGCCAAATTCTCATTTTCTTGTAAGTCACATTTTTGTCCCATTTCTGGTCATTCTGATGCTTTGGGGGTTGAACATTTTGATGATGGGCAAACCTACTGATGACTAGAAATATTAGTAATAACAGTGAGTTCTCGCAGATCAGAAACTGAATATTACTTGATAGTTTTCTTCATTTGTTGCTTAAAATAAACCAAAATGTTGAGTCAGCATACGACATGTTATCTGACAGCAGGATGCTCAAAATAAGAACACACACAAGAGGCAGAAAAATCAGCTAAAACACCATCAGAATTTATGCTGAAGTCCAGTAAGGTGGCACATCATAGAGTTGCATACACATCAGTAGGTCTCCATTTAATGAAAACAACGAGACAAAATGTATTGCGGGTGAATATTTTGTGAAATAACATTTTCACATTAGACTGAATGACAGTCTAATGACAGTGAATGACAGTTCACTGCAGAATAAAAACAAGCCCTATATGCGCTTTTAAGCTATGTCAATGACTGTAAATTCTTCATAATTTAAAAGTTTCAGTTACTCTTAAATCTGATATTGGAGTTTGAACAAGTCTCTTGAATAGTAGTACTGATGGAATAGAAAGGATAATATCATAGTATCAAAATAATTCACAAAAATGATTACTGTGCATGTGATAAAGTTACTTCAAATCAGTGGCTAGAGATGGAATAGTTTTAATGCTATTATGAAAAATAAATATTCGCTACAGTGTTTATATATATCTATATCAGAGGAAGAAACAAAAGGAAAATATGTAAACATTTTGTTAAATTTTAAATTTTCATAGAGATTTGCAAAATTTATTTTATTATAAGCAATTTTTATATTTGCCATATAAATGTATACACACATTTATGTATTATGTATATCACACAATAAATGAATATTTCTAATGAATATACAAATAAGATATCACTAATATAATGAGAGTGAGGACCGCGACATGACTATGCTTAGATGTGTGGCCTTGTGTCAAGGAATCCCTAGAGCAGCATGGGAAACGGAAATTCAGTCTGCACCTTGTGTTCCGAACATTCCTGAAGTGAGGGCGTGTCCACACAGAGGGAGACTTGTGGTTCTACTTTCCACAGACGTGACTAGTAGCTTACAGCGTGCTTGATGATGGCAAAGAATGTAAAGAAGCAACTCAATAGAAATATAAAAAATGTTTAAACTGCATATTTGAAAAATACCCCTGTATTTATAATTGGAGAAATGCTAAGTAGATGAGAAAAATGTCAGGTATGCATATCGAAATGGCACAATTTAAAATATATTAAGTTTGTATTTTTAAAAATAAACCTTTTATCCCTTTTGCAATATTAATGCCAAATAAGTGTAGAATTTTTGGAAGGTATCAGTTGACATACAAAATTTGTATAAATAAATATTCACTCAGCTGTTCCACTTACAGATACCTATTATAGAAGTGCAGATATATATGGGAATTCAACAAAATTAGTTTAATTATTGTAGCTCAGTTTCTAAAACTAAAATAGGAAAAAACAGATATTATTGTATAATTGGAAACATTATTTTAAACAAATAATATTCTACAATATGTATATGATATAGTTTATCTTTATTTACTATCAGTAAATAGTCTATGTACTTTGTTATGTTAAAAATCAAAACAAGTTGCCAAGCAATTCAAGCATTCAACAAAACATAGTAAACTGTGTACTGTATGTCAGGAGGCAATAAGTATTAAATAATAAAGCCTGTAAAATTGGTTGCAATTTACATGGGGTGATCTGTATCAGCATCACTGAGAAGTTAATATTTAAATGCACTTGAAGAAAAGAATAGAATGTTTAAGCTTCTGCGTCTGATACATTTCACTTAACATTATGGTCTCATGGTACACATCACATGGCTTCTCTTACAGTAGAAACCCAAAGTATAGAAAAATTAAAGAGCAAAGTACATCTCTTACAAATGAGAAGGGGACCAAGGATGGAGGAAAGAAGAGAAGAGGAGGGGAGGGGCACATAAAAAGAACTAAGATGTGTTATGTACTTGTCCTACTCCCCATGATGAATGTAAGCATTACGTACTTCAAACATGCACTAATAAGAATAAAAACGTTTTAAAAATTACAAGAGAAGAAATCTTAATTTCAACATCAAAAGGAAAAAGGGAGAGAGAGAGAAGTGGAAGGAGGCCTACTGGTAGTCCATAGCTGGAACTCAGCAGGAAAAGGGATGTGACGAGATTTTGTCAGTATGGAAATAAGAATCAGACATCCTAGCGCTTCATAGATTATTAATAGCAAGGTGACAGTGTAACGATTTGTCAAACCTGAGTACTTTGAGAGAAAGGGTAACATAAACATAGTAGAACGTAAAATATTTACTTATATGCAGATAAATTGATTTGATCATAATAGTGGCTTATTAAAATAGTTCTTTAAATGTTACCTATAAATTAATTGTATTTCATGGTAAAATGTAAGTATCATTAGCTAGGTAAGCACAAAGTTAGAGCCTTTGGATCAGAGGTATGGACTAATTGGGCTAATTCTAACAGGATAATCCTGGTTTGTGTGTTGAGGAGAGACTACAGGTCAAAGAGTAAAACCCTGGAGATGAAACAGGTTATGGAAACGTCTAGGAGACAGAAGAAACATTTATGAGAAATCAGCACAATCATGCTTCGGTAAAACCTAGTCAGTCGTACAAACACAGATACAGGCTGTAATCCTTACTTGGGTGAGGGTCTGAAAGGAGACAAGCAAAACTATTTCCTAGACTTCATCTCTGGAAAGAAGATCAAAGCACTGTGTAATTCTTAAAATTTAAGAGTTTTCAGTCAAAGTTTATGTTTCATTTTACGAAAGAGAAGCAGGAGTGTGCAATTGAGTAATACCATTTTAGATCCTGGGTACTTGTTTCATTACTTACTGCCATGTGGCTTCTCACAGGAATCTACTGCCCTGACCGACTGACTGTGGAGCTTCAACAACTAATGAGTACAAAGTGGGTCTCGGTATCTATTCTACATCTGAGTACAAGCTTTAAGACTAATTATATAACTTGGCTCCACTTCTTGTTCTCCATGTTACCTAATATTCCTTGCTTAGCCAAACTTCAGTCAGGACTTTCAATCTTCTCTTAGCTCATCTGTGTACTTCTTCATCAAATCCACTTTCGGCAGAGAACCACCCTGCTAAGTCATATTTGTCAAAATCATCCTCCTCAGTATTTGATATCTGGTCATTCTCAATATCTGATCATATCCTCATCTCCCACCATCCTGTGTGTGATTTCTGATCATTTGTTTTGCCTTTAGCAACTGTTTTAGCCAGAATTCCCCTTACACTTGATATCTCCTCTTGGTAATTTTCCTTCTACCAACTCCCACACTGCTTCTTTGCTCTGAAGTCCTTTCTTGCCACCCTGTATTTGGAGTTGTGCTCATCTCTCTCCCCTATTGCAGTGGTACCTATACCTATGGTGATGGTCATGAAGAGTCTTCCTTACTAAATTTTCTTTGTGTACTTTAACAAGTATCATTGTATAACTTTTTCTTTAACATTTATACTATGAAAATATTATGCTCTTAAAGTGGGGAAGCTTCTTCAGTCTGAACTGTGAAATGAGAATTTGTGGTGATGAAACCTACAGCGGTATCTACGACTTGGAATAATGTCTTGGCCTGGAAGATAAGCTATTGGATTTTCGGTATTAGTCTTCAATCTCTAGGGAAATTCATAATATTCTAGATATCATTAAATTGAAGAAAGGAATGCAGAGAATATTGGTGATTTGTGATGACCTTTCTACGTAAGAGTGTTAGAATTATCTCTCTTCCTATATAGATTATCTGCTACTTAAATTGCCAATTCAAAACTTATCTGGAAGTGAACACAGAAATTCTAGGGATATAGAAATATTCCTCTCAATTTTATAAAAATGTTCTTTACAGGGACACAAAAAGACAATTAGGTTTGTTGTGCCTTAGGATATTTGTAGATCTATTTCTCTAATATGGAAGATTAAAAAGGTAAATACACTGGTATGAAAATGTTAGCTCTTAGATTACTTTCAAAGTGTACATATTTTGTGAAATTTAATTTAGTTTTAAAGGTCATCCATCCTCATTCTTAAATAGATTGACTTCTTTTATTTGCTTATGCCTTTCTAGATAATGAAAAATATCCTGCTGTTAATTAGTGTGTGTCAGCTACTATTGGAGGAAGGCATAGATTAATTTTCTTTACCTAAGAGAGAAAAATGAAAGAAGATGGTATTTTTCTTACCAAAAATTACATGAATGTATAACTTATTTGATCAATGTGTTGATTTTCTAAAGTTGCCATGCTATATTTGGAGAATATTATCTAGGTGCATTTGCTAATAGAATCCTAAAAAAGGTTTTTCCAAATCTTAAAAATCAGGAAAGCAAAGATCAACAAGAGAAATAAGTTTATTTAAAAACTCAGACATGAATGTGAGATACAAGCTGTAAAACAAATTAAATTCTCTAGTGCTGCCCGTCAGCCAGCTACGACAGGTTTGAAGGTCATCGCTGCTGGCTATTTGGCTAAATTTCAACTCAATTTCAGCCCTGATCAGTGATTCAAAACTGACCCACACAGATGGGCAACCATGCAGAGCCCCGGTGCATATTAATCAGAAGATTCCCCTACTCCAGAAAGGAATAGATCAGATGTTTTAAAAGGAACCGTGTGAAGGCAAAAGGCTTGAGAGATGTGCCAAACCATTCTGAGACAATTTGCATGTTGATTTTTCCCTCCTTGGTACCTTCTTGCCTGTAGTGAATCAGGTCCTAAGTAAAACAATTTTTCATGAGCGAACAGAAGCACTCAAATAATAAACATCCAGTTCAAATGGTTCACAATCATTTTAGCTATATAGATAGATAATATGGCATCCTAACTTATGATATTACAGATTCTCCCTTGTGAAATACAGTTAGTTTTAATTATTCATTTACTTTTGTGCCTTATCATATTCTCAGAGTCCCCAGGGTCTAGTAAACTGAAAGTGTGAAGTAATCAAAGTCTGGATGTACATGATTTTAAGATTTTCATCTTATTTCAAATCCAAATTAAAATAACATCTACATTGGTTTAAATAACTAATATTTTTATTATCTAATTACAAATATCTGAAGTGGATCCTGTTTTATCAATATGCCATGGTTAAAAAAAAAAACCTGTGTGTAGGCCCAAAAAACTATGAATAAAACCAAAAATATACAATGCAGCACAAGCTATTTGCATAGTATCTGCTTTCATACATCTTCATAGCTCCTCCCTACAGTTATCAGAAAAGAAATAACTGGAATAATTTTATGATCAGGGAAGAATCACAAAATAAAAGCAAAAAACCCCCAAATTGTCATGTTTTCACTGTATGAATAGGAAAGATAGTAAAAGAAACACTGATTTCAAAAATTCATTTAACATGAATTATCTGAATCCAAAATTCTGACAATCTCTCGCATTTAGACAAAATTTGTATTAAATGGCCTATTTTGATTATTTAACTAAGTGAGCTATAGAGAGCAATTTTACTCTTCATTAGACAACCAAATCAATCTTATCAAGTTTCTTTATTTTTTAATTTTTGCTTTTGAAACAGAAAATACCACAGTGTTCTTAACTATACATATTCATTCACCTTAACAATTCCTAAAATTTCTGACCTAGTATACTATCCTGGACTTATTTTTTTTCCATTTTTTTCTCTATAGTCATATTGACATTTTATGGTAAATTTTTATTTTTCCATTACACACACATGAAACACACACACACACACACACACACACACACACACACATCCCTCTTGAAATCTCGTAATTTTCTGTCTCCTCTTAAGAGAATGGTTTGCATTCATTTCTTTTAGTGGGCATTCATTATTTAATCTGCCACTAAAAATGATCCTTTAATAGTTAATCTCTAATTTGAATGCAAAAAAAACCCCTGCCAATAGTTTATCTCCTTTTACGAAAATTACTACACTTAGTATACTTGTCCTTGTATTTTTCTTGTTATTACAAAATTATTTTGTAACAACGATGTATAAGATGAAAACAATAACTAAAACATTGAAGAAACAATTACATAACACAGAAAAAAGTATGTGCTGTCTGAATACTCTACAAGCAGTTTGAGATGAAAAGTCTAAAAATGAAAGGCTTTCACTTCCATATGTAAGACCATTGTCTCATGGGGTAGGGATCTAGCTCAGGGGTAGAGCGCTTGCTTAGCCAATGCAAGGCCCTGAGTGTGATCCTCAGGACCCCCCTCAAAAGACCATTTTCCCTTAGTTCAGTCATCAGCATCAACACTGATTCACAAATATTAGAACGGACAAGGTTTTGTTTCCAAGGACATTTTTTCTTTTACTTTTCTTTTTCTCTCTTTCTTGGGACCCCTCGATCCAAACACGTACAAAAAATTGTGAGGCCCTTCTTATAGAAGAGTCCACTTGGACTATTATGTGATTATTGAATTAATTTCTCTCCATCCTTTCTTTTTGCTATTGAGAATCTAATTCAAACTCCTAATCAGGCTTCTAACAAACAATATAGAAAACACTTCAGACGATGATGTTTAGAATTCTGTGATCCTCGGTTTTCTCTGGAGGCTGCTAATCAAGCGGAGCCCCAAGTCCTGGTTAGTGAGTTGAGCTTAATTTACTTGTGAATTTAGTCTCCATGAGAGTTTCAGAGGTACGGCACAAATTCTGCCTTAGGGACTCAGTCTAAGATTCTATAAACTGTTTAGATATGTTATTAATAACTAATCAAGGCCAGTTATTAACAAGTATTAAAAGCCTCAGTCAAGCCAAGTCATCAATTGGACCTGGATATGGCAAATATGCCATTATTTTAGCCAACGAGGCAAAGCTGCTTGAATATTTCTCCTGTATACAACTGGTCTTAATCCAATACATTTCGAACAGAATGGCTGCATATGGCTCTTTTAAAAAATGATCATATCTCTTGTTTGTTTAGTCTTGGACCCTCAAGCTATATCCTCTTTTAGTGTTACTCCATACATTTTTGTCTCTCACTCTTCACCCATTTTGCTTTATTCTCTTCTATGGGAATCCTTAACTTTGTAGTTCCCTAATTTAGTTCTCCTCATAGTTTCTTAATCTCTTCAATTTTCTATCTACTCTTAGTTCTTTGGATATATCCAATCACCTGGATTTAAATAGTATCTGTACGTGGATGGTGCCCTAATTTACACCTCCTTCCCAACTCAGTGTACTTATAACCAAATAAATACCAGACTTTCCCACTGAGATGATGAATAGTTGAAGGTTTAAAACCTGTGCTAAAATCTTCCTTCCGAAAATTCAGTCTTTCCCATATAAAACAAAGTTTAGTGTGTAAACTCCTCTCAGACCTGCTTTAATAATGTCCTCAGATTCTTCATCCCTTTCTCCAAATCCCCCGGATCTCACATTAGTCAGGAAGCCCAAGCTCACTACTCTATTTAAGGCTGTAATCAGCACCTGTTCTCACATTCCACTTCTGACCAATAATCTTTCTTATTTGATTTGTATTTGTTTTGAATTTCTAGAGTCCTTGTGCTTTGCCCAACCAAATATAAAATTTCACTAAATTTGGGAGAATTTTTGTCTCATCCTGGAATAAGAGGCTTTAGTTTGACAGGAAAATTTCTAGGTACTACATGTTTATTTCACTCTGAGGAAAGGCATATTACAAGTCATAACATGTTTATGTCAGGATTTTGAGAATGATTTTGATTTGACTATATGATGCATTTATAGATGTGTGTTTATGCGTGTAAAATTTGCACAAATACATATGCACATATATGCTGTTACATAGACACAAAGGATTTGGCTACAAAAACACATAACATGGCAGATACTAGTACTAGTTTGAATTTACCTCTTTATTCAAAGTAAAACAATTACTGCTAACTGCATACCATTTTTCTGTGTGGGTTTTGGATACATAAAGAAATTGTATACACAATAAGCTGATAAAATGGATTTGGAAAAGAATGTTCTGTGATAGCGTTGTTGCTTCGACAGGGTAGAGCAGGTTTACTAAGAGTAGGTAGTTTTGACAAGGTTGCCCCTTGCAAACAAAGCTGCCGCCCTTCAGTTAGATTTATCATCAGGTGTGCACCAATACAACTATGACAGTTAGAACCACATAATGTCCTGCTTTTGTTATTCGAGGCCAACTAATCACAGCAAGTGCAGAAAAAGTAAGTTCGAGCAGAACAAGGTTGCTGGAGCTTACTATTATTTATTATTTTTAAAAATTCACATCCAGTAATTAAGATAGTTCCTTTTATATTTTTCTTTTTAAATACTTGCAGGTTCCACAAGAAATGGTAAAGAAATCTGTAAGGAAGTCCCATTTACCCTTCTCCATTCTTCCTTCAAATATTTATCGTCTTACCTAAATATGGTACAATGTTAAAGCTAGAAAAGTGATATTGGTAAAAACCTCGGAGATTATTCATGTTTCAAACCTTTTACAGGCACTCATTGCTGCATATGTGCTGCTGAGTGTATATTTGTATACAATTTTACATTTCATCAGATCAGTGGCTCATGCAACCATCAGCACAATCAAGATTATTAACTGCATTATTCTTAGAAGACTCCCCTATGCTTTCTTTATCATTGTTGCCTACCCTCTATCTTGTCCCTAATACCTGGAATTAAAAATGAGTTCTCTATCTTTATACTTACTCTATTTCACCAAAGTTAGAGACTAGGGATCATTCGATTGCTTTTATTCACGCAATGTAATTTTTTCTTTTATACCAACTGCAATTGTGTGTGTAAATGGTTAACTTTTTCTCGTTGTTCAGTGCTGTGTCACGCCACAGATGCAGCAGAGTTTGTTTAATCACTCGCCATTGGAAGATATTTGTGGAGTGTCCAATTCTGGGCTACCAAAATGAAGCTGCTGTAAACTTCCGTGTATAATTTTTTTGTGCAAAAATAGATCTTAATTTCTCTAGGATATATGCAAGAGGGCAATTGCTGGGTCACATCATATGTCTATTTTAGTCTAAAATGGGATCACAAAAGCTATTTTCCAAAATGGCTGATCTCATATACATATCTAATAAAAATGTAAGAAATGTTCAAAATATAAGACTAAGTGAAGCCTTAATTCTAAAAGAATGAACAAATAAAAGGAAAGAATATGAAAAATGGGACCATATTGCAAATAAAACCATTTACTCTTTGAAAGAGTCTGATAACAGAATGAAAAGACAGACAATGGACTGGGAAAAAAATCCTTGCAAATCACATATCTGAAAAAGAACTTGACTATAAACTACAAATAATAATTACCTTAGAGATCGGTACTTAAAAAACACATTAGAAAATGAACACATAATAGAAAGAGCCATTTCACTGGAGAGAATACACTGAGAGTAAATAAGAACATGAAAAGACATTACACATCTTTATCCGTTAAAGAAATGAAAGTAAAAAATCAAATGCAAGTTAAATTAGGTGCCATTGTGTATTTCTATATGAATGTTCAACATTTAAAAAATGACAGCTCCAAATGCAGGGGAGGGTAGGTGGAAACCTGGAATGCTCATGCATTGGCAGTAGTACTTTTATACATATTATTGTTATGACCGAATTGTCTATACCTAAAAGTCTGTATATTGAAGCCCTAATTTCCAATGTAACTATGCATGGAGACAGGGCCCGTACATAGCTATGATGGGCACACATAGGGAGGGCACACAGGTGGGTCCTTGTTCTGATAGGATTAGTGTCTTTTTGTGGGGAGAAGACGTAGAGCCGGCTCTATCTTAAAGTTGCAGTGGCAAGATGGAAGGGAGGTCATGGAGAGAAGGATGACATCTATGAGCAGGAAAAGACCTCACCAAAACCCAAACTATGGCACTTTAATCTTGAAATTTCAGCTTAAATAACTGATGAAATCAAAGCCTGTTAAGTCAGCCAGCCTGTGGCATCTTCTTACGACAGCCCTAGTTAGCAAACATACTATTTTGAAGTGGCAGGAAACTGCAGTTAATATGTATCCCAGGTGTATGGATCAACTTACAGGAAGGAGAATGGATCCAAAGATGCAAAAAACAAAGCAAAACAAACAAACAAACGAAAATCCCTGTTACAGTCAAAGTGCTCATAGATAGCTAGTCAACCTTCTAATTTGGTGGTACGATGAGATTTCCACATTACATTTTTGTATTCTGAAAATGTAAACAATTTTTTAAAAAATATACATCTAATAAAAGCAATATTGGATAAGTGCTATGAAGAAGATATATACGGATTCTCTTGACCCTAATTCTAGCCTACAAGGATCTTATTCCTCGATGTAGGAAAGTAACATGTACATCATAAACTAGGACTTGGGTCTACTTAACATTAAAGAAATATTAAGGAGAAATATGAAGAGGATAGTGCCAAAATAGAATCCCAGTTCAGAAATATTTACTCAGAAATATTTACTCAATTATAAAAAAAAGATGAAACCATCAGTAGTATCGGAAAGATCTCCTTACATAATTGTCCTAAAGATTAGAATATGATAATAGAAACATTTTACAAAATTTAGAGATATTTCAATAAAGGTCAGGAATAAGAAAAGCCAGACTGGAAAGTATTACATAGGAAGGTTTTAGATAATCCTTACATTCATTTAGTCCCACATTTGTGAGTACTGCTTATGTATGATATTATCAAGTGATGCTTGTGAATATTTTCCACATTACATTGAAATAAAAGTTTTCTCTGTCAGATGGTGAGAAGAGGAGAGAGCTAGCAAAAGGAGTCATATTTTCTGTCATAAAAACCATTGGTGTATGTAGATAAACAATATGTGTCTATACAGGGCGAGAAGTGCAAGGAAATAAGTTGTTTTTGAAATACTAACTTAAATCATCTTATTAGAATGGAGTTACTAACCCAAATCACTAACAAAAATAGAAGACCATGTACTAAGTCACCTTATAAAAGTTCCAAACTGTATTTTATTCACTTTTCTATATTACCATAAATACAATTCTTCAGAACAACTTTACTCTTTTGATATTTTTCTTATCTATTTTGCACTAAATTTTACTAGCGCGTACTACAGTACAGGTAATCTACTTCCCTGTTATTACTCCCATGATTTCCAAAATATCCCGTCAAACATGAAATTTCTCCTTATTAACATAACACTGTTTAAATAGTCCTCAATCATAATATCACTTCCAGCTTTTTCTGTGAATTTGTAGGAGAGTAAAACATATCGCACAGTGATAGAGATACCGGTTTTCTCCCACTCAATGACTTTTTGTGTGTTCATCTATAATTTATTTAAAGAATTTCATTCTGGCATAAAAAGGATTCATCTGTTCTCTAAGAAGTTGTCGAAGATGCCCAGTTAAGTCAAGTTAGGATTATTCCCCAAAACATGAATCCTAAAATGTGCAGAAAACTGTAGCACTTAAAATACTGTTCATTTCATGCTAATTTATTGAATTCTCCATACATTTTCTTACTCTTCACAGCTATTTCACATTGGATTTTGGCTCAATCTGAAAAACTATCTTTCCAAAATGTTGCTGAAGTCAGCATGGTCTTGAAGTAAGTCACTGCATGTCTTTATTGAACTCAAATGAAATAAACTCTCAAGTTTTAATAACGCGATTTTAATATCAAAAAAAAATTCTCTATTTCTGGAAGTATATTGAGGGGAAATAGCACAGTTGGTTACCAAAATGTATAATTTATAAAGATCCTGGATTGTAAGTAAGCTAATCTATTAAGTCATATGCTTAGGCTAAAGTGAGTATTTTTCTTAAATATAATGTCTGTTTTCTTTTTACAATTTTCACAATAAACAGCTAATTTCCTTTTAAAACAATTTGTCAGTAGCTCACAAAATACAAATGCTTCTACAGCTTGTCCATTTATATATTTTACATATACATAAAATGTGCAAAGTGACAGATACTTGGATAGGTAAAATTTTATGCACTTAATTTTATATGTATGTGTGTGTGTGTGTGTGTGTGTGTGTGTGTGTGTATTGTCAGTCTTATATATAAAGATATATTTAGGGGGATGGGTATAGCCTCAACTTTATACAAAGCTACTGACTTATTTTTACTTTTCACTATTAAATAAAACTATCCTTTCGTATTGATTTTAAAGTTAAACACGAATTATGTCTTAATATGCATTATCCCCTTCTGACTATCCACACTCATCTTTAATATGCTCAGTTTACATTTCAAATTTTTAATAGAAGAAAAGTTTTCTACTAGGAAGAACTGTATAACTATTCTTCCTTTTATAACTTAATGCTGTAAATGAGAATGGACGCTGTATTTTGGAAAATGACTTGTGAATGGTTCTAAGAGGTGCTCCATGAACACTGTCCCTCTCCAAACAATATTTTTTTTTTTTTTTGTGGTGCCAGGGATCGAACTCAGGGCCTTGTGCTTGCAAGGCAAGCACTCTAATCATTGAGCTAAAACCCCGCCCCAGACAATATTTTAACTGCTAAAAACTATAACAACAATTGGATTCAGTCCATAGGCAGGGCAAATAGCAGATCGAGTAACATATATTCAAGAATTTCTAAGAGATCGCAGCAGAAAGAGTGAAAGGCTGCGGCATGTGATGCAGGACCCATCTCACCTTTCTATCTCCTCCTCAGCTCGCTGTGCCCACAGCCCTGCGCAGTTCACAGCAGGTGATGGAAAGAGGAGGGTCCCTCCCAACAGCCCCCAGGTTCAGGGGCAGAAGGCTGTAAACTCGCCCTGGGAGGGCAGCTCGCCCTCATCTATTAGCCTCATCTCTGAGATCCAGAAGCTCCGTTCCAAGTAACTGTGGCAGAGATGATCATGGTTCCCTCAGCCAGCCTCCAGCTGCTCAGAGGGCCGACTCTGACCTCAGGCACACGGAGCAGGATGCTGGGTCCGACTGTTCCTGCAGGTTCAGGGTGAGGCTCCCGTTCCTCATGGGAGGAGCCACCCAAGAAGGCCAGAAGCTATCACCACTCGTCACTAGCCAGTATCCTTCTCAGAGAACAAAGATGTCTCTGAGCAGCTTCTCTCAACCTTGTGAACCGCCCTGTGAGAGACAGGTGCTGTCCAAGCCAGGAAAGGAACCGCCTTTGTGTGCCATAAAGGATGGAAGTTCCTCACCAGGAAAACTGCCACAGGACTGCTTGCTCTATAATCCAAACAGTAAGGAAGCGATCCATTACAACCTTAGAACTTTAATGAAAAAAAAAACAAAAAACAAACAACAAACAACAACAAAAAACCAAAAATCATTGAAGAATAAATCTAGGAAGGAATCTTGTTGGGTCAGTCTCAAAATTTGACAAAACTTCTCAGCAAAGAGGACCATGTTTTTCTGGATCCCAATATAGAGCAATTTATGCTCCATGGTGTAGTCAGAAACAATAGATCATCTGCTAGCTATTAGTAAACATTAACAGCTGAGTACAAAACAATAGAAGTAAACTAGCAATAAGTTCAACAAGGACATTAGGGAAATACAAAATTGAAGTGACTAAGAATAAAATCACAGTCATCTGATGGTTGAAGATAGTATGTACAAACCCAAGAGTGTACTTTCTCAGGAATATTTGAGGATACACACTACAGTACAAACAAATTTTACAAATACGGTCCACCAAAGTCACTGAAAGAACAATCAAATAAAATGACAACTCTCAAGAAGGAAGGTTGGTTTGGTATCCAGAATTGCTGAAAAATATTATATGAAATGTCCAGCTCTTCAAAATTAATTAATAGGTATTAAAAGAAACAAGAAAGAATAATCTGTGTTGGGAAAATAAGTAGTCCATATAAACGACTTTTCTAGAAGCACAGAACTTGGATTTAGCTGACAAAAACTTCTAATAACTATTACAAAAATGTTGAAAGAGAAAAGGAATTAAAGAAAACATGTTGTCACTGACATAAAATAAGGAGGATCTATAAATAGATGAAAATTCTAGTAAAGATCAAGTTCACGTTCTGGAGTTGAATGATGTATAGTAACAAAAATGGAAAATTATAAAGGGGTCTCACCAACAGATTTAAATTATCAGAGAAAAGATCAGGGAACACAGCAGTATATAAATATCGATTATTCAACCTGAACACCAGAAGGGAAAGAAGAACAATCAAAAGAGAGTAAAATAGCCTATAATCTGCGGCACAATTAAGTAAAAAAATATGTTGGTGATAGGAGTACTAGAAAGAGAAAAGAGAGTGGAGGGGTAAAAATATATTTTAAAAATGTTTAAATTTTACCAAATTTGAAAAGAATTATTATTCTAGAAATCCAAAAACTTAACTACTATAAGTTGACAAATATAAAAAGATCCATACCTAGATATATCATCATTAAAATGTTGAGAGATAAAGAAAAATAAAGAAATAAGGAAAAGTGTCTATGTTTGAGAAATGATACATGCAATTGTTACGTATAAGATTAACAAATGACTTCAAATAATAGATCCCAGAAAGCAGTGTGTTGTGGAGTGGCTCTCCACTAAATCTTAATGTCTCAGAAGATTAGCTTTCACAAAGGGGGAGTGCATCCCCAGATCCACAATTTCTAAAGAAAATTCAATGGAAATGGAACAGAGTTGACAAGATACTAGGAACAACTGTGCTTCAATAAACTAATTTAAATAAAAATGACAAACTAGGAAAATTACAAAATCAACCAAAAGTAACTCAGTTTGTAGTACTTAGTGGGCCCCAGAATACCCACCAGAATTCTTTTAGATCTGACAGAAAAAAAAATCAGCAAGTGGCAGGATTCAAAATCAACCTTCAAAAATCAACAGTTTTGCTGGGCCTGGTGGCACATGCCAGTAATCTCGGCACTCG